>JAULBO010202153.1:0-21385 GCA_032355325.1 Clypeosectus delectus
CTCTATCTAAAATAAAAGAAACATTTGCATTTAAATGCATGCAATCTTAGCTAATTTGGGTTACTTAAACAGTGAAACATATTTTTACCTTAAACTATTTACTCAAAACATTAATAATTTATTAAATTTTAACTAACTACGAGGTACAAAACTATCTGTATGGTCCAAATGATCATTGATTTATGTGGTTGTATTCCTTTAAGTGATGTTTTTGTCCTCAAAATTAATACTCTGCATAGCAGTAAACCAGATAATCATTATTAATAGTTTGTGATCACTTTATGATGGAGTTATTGTTTAAGTTAATCCCTGAGTAATTGGTTTGGGGCTTGAAAACTGCACAAAATCAACACCTGTATTCAAGAAGCTGTCAAAGAGCATCTACTGAATCGCATGGTTGTTTAATTATAAAACAACTCAATAGCATTTAATTAGAGGTATTTAATCATCTGTCTGTATGGTGAAAAGCACAATTCGAGCAGATAATATCTGCGACTGAGTTCATTGTGAGAGGAGATTTTCTCAGGTGAGATTACGGGTGAGCGAGTAGTGTCCTCGGTGACACCTGCATCGGGCAGGTAGGTAGATTGTTACACCTGTATACAGGTAATAACAGATTTCACTCCTGGCTAAGAAGACATGGCTGTAACGAGACTGGCCATCTTCTTACCGCTCTCGTAAGTGATTTCTCGTGTTCCAATCTCGCATCAAAGCCCCGTTATTGGGGGCAGTGGCGCGAATCGGAGACCAACAAAGAAGCAACGATGTTGCAGAAGAAATTAACGAGGAGCCGACATAAGCTAAAGATGACTGAATAATGGCTTGCATTAAGCGATTTGAAAAACTCACAAAAATCTCTGATTGCAAGTTGCATTATGTCCAATGCACATACATGAAAGGTTTGCGATAAAGACAATTACAGATCGATGTGTTTGTATCTTGGGGGTGTGCACGGCGGGACAGTGGGGGTGGGTATTAGGGCCCCAGGGGGGGGTGGTAGGCATGGGGGTTGTGGGTAGACGGAGACAGAGCTGCAAAAATAGTAGTTGACGTCAACTGACAACGCAATCACACACCCAGATAGCAACAGAGGTGACTTATATAGTGACAATGATCCTCGACAAAAGGATTGCAGTCTTACATGATCAGAATGAGATTTAAGCACCCGTGGCACATTGTTCTAAAAGAAATATTGAATCCATTTACAAGAGAATCCTCTTATCTGGCATCGGATGACTGTCATAATGCTTAAGTGAGCATAAAGTCTCAAAGAGACTCAAGAATTGATAGCACATCCATTTTAATTATGATTAAATTTTCAATCTAAGAAGACTATTAAAGCTTGTTCAGATATAGAGGAATTCCATTTGCTAATATTTAATTTTTATTAAATATCATCTACAAGTTCCCATAGCAACACTTGCTAAGAACACATTCATTAATACTGACCAGTGCATGCATGGATTCGACAAAATATGGACCTGATTGTTTCCATGGTAACTCACTTCTATTTGATTGTTGCGGTTGTAGTGTAGGTTGAGAACTCGGTACAGCTCGTGGTCGCCATTCACGTTCAGATCATCAGGGTGCTTGTATCCCTCTGCCAATGCTTGCCTGGCGAACTTCTCCATTTGGATGTAGTAGAACTCCCTGCAAGGAAACGCCATTCAATAACATTGTGTCACATGTCTCCAAAATTATTGAAAATATGACACACATGAAATAGAAACGAAATATAATTTTGTTTAATGCTATTTTGGTACATGTATATATGGATGAGGAGTGTGCAATGGAGTGATATGGGGTGTGAGGTTGTATTAGATTGGGTGAGGTTGAATGAGATTGGGTGGGGTTGTATGAGATTGGGTGAGGTTGAATGAGATTGGGTGGGGTTGTATGAGATTGGGTGAGGTTGAATGAGATTGGGTGAGGTTGAATGAGATTGGGTGAGGTTGTATGAGATTGGGTGGGGTTGTATGAGATTGGGTGGGGTTCTATGTATTTAGGTGGGGGTTCTATGTTATTGTGTAGACTGAGAGGATACCCTTCAAACCTGTTAAGAAAAAAAGCATGATTGCAACTATAAAACGATCCAGAAGTTTCTGATTAAGTATCCAATACATTCAGCTATGATTAATATATGATATATAATTTACATATCATGATAACTATAACTGATGAGCAATATCTTCAAAGAAAATAAACCCGGCAACACATTATTTATCTCATTCAAATAAAGTATTCTCCAACACATCCACAAATGTAGTTTCTCCCATTTCATATTTCAACACACACATGCCATAAATTATCATTATTCAATAATAAATTATCTTGATATTTTGTTTCAATAAAATATAATCCCGCAATGTCCCAGAGAGCCACTAAAAATGTGTGCAAACGGCACTCTCGTCGCAGAGAGCCGCAGAGTCAAGACTTGGCACAGGAACATGATTTCAACCGATAGCCGTGACAAAGTTAAGGACAGCGGAATTAATCTCAATTAAGTGACAATTTTCCCCTCCTCTTGGCCATGATTACACTTGATAGGGGAAGAGGCATTTAGTGGACATTATTTCCACCGTTCTTTCCTCTCAAGCCGGCTCACAGCGGAGGCGGAATCTCATCGGTAGAATTGTCTCTGACGTCGATTAAACCCCCACTTGCTTGCATCGACTTCTAAAGGAGGCCCGCTCCAAAACAAGCCGGCCTGGGAACCGCAGAGTTGACATTTATAATTTCCTTCTGACATTTGAAATTCAGGTTCATATTTCACGAGAGAGTGTTCTCGTTGGCCATCAGGGGGGGGTGAGAGGAGAAGGGGGGGATGCGGACGATTTCGCTTTCCAATCTTTCGTCATTACCATAAGAAGCCGACATTAAACTCGTTACTGTTGCCCAATTCTGTCATGTGGGCTTCTTGATAGCCCACGCTCCTCCACGGCGTATGGTGAAACTCACAAAGCTGTCCACGCTGACATAATAAAATGCTAATTTTCTGCGATATAGCCCAATTATTCAATGCTGAAATAAGGCTCCATGCCCACATAGGTTTGAAGCATTGGACTCTCTCGGGCTGTGTTATACGACAGTAGGGAGTTAATAACACAAGATCCATATCCTACAAGCAAATGCCTGCGGGTTAAGAGAACTTGTTATAGGTCCAATACAGGATTTTCAGCTAATGGCTGTGTAATAACACCAATCGAGTGCAGAACCTCATAGAAATAATAATTATGAGAAATAAATCACTTGTTAATATGGAGAAAATGGTCACTTGTTATGTTTATAATATATGGGCTCTTTCTAAAAACTCTGTCACTGTAAGCAAATAATATGTTCAGGATTTAACATACCGGTAATACTGTATTTATAAGTAAGCCTACTTTAGTTAAATAATGTTTCTGAACTATGTATACTATTATTCCCTGAATGGAGACAATTAATGTCAACTCAAGTGATCAAATGTTTGCATATTATATGTTTTCACTTTCTTTAATATCAGGAAGGATTCTACAAATAGTGTTGCGAAAAATGGAGCAATTTTCACATTTTTTACTCTAAATTTACTTCATTCAGACTTTTAAACGAATATGAATGTATATAAATCAAAGAAAATGTAATACTGTGTAGTTATGCATTTAAGTTTGGTCATATTCATCATATAGATTTGTTGATGCTTGAATTAAATAATGACATTATAATTCCAGCTGCTGACTGTAAAAAGGCATAATGAAACTGCAACAATAGCAGCACAAAGAAAAAAATCTCATAAATCTTGCCATATAGTGTTACATTGTTTTATACCATTAAAAAGAGAATACATTCAGAAAAAGCTCTGTAAAAGTAGAAACACTTGTAATTGGTTTGGTCTAATATTGTTCACTCCCAGATTTCACTTACGAAACTAGTAACTTTGGGGATGGAAGTACCATTGTACATAGTCCGGCATGAATTAGAGCATATCCTCGCCCAACCATATCCATCCTCCACCCCACCCTGTTGTCTTTACTTTATGAGGCCGGATGACCTGAGCAATATTTTGGTTAAGTCTAAGGGTCCTGTATATGGTTAATATTGGCACTGGTCCTGTAGCCAAAGCCAAAATGCCCAATGCTAAAGGTATCCTAGGGACTAGTAGAAATTTAGAATGTAATTGGCTTTTACTATATGTTATCATTATCAGCCTAATCAGGACTAACTATTGCTCGAAAAAGTTAATATGAACCCCTGCTGTACATTTTCCTACACTTAAAATACATAATTTAGAGCATGATTTTGATAGAGAATTCCTGGAAACAGCATTGCCCAGGAAAATAACGTTAGGGATAAAACAAAAACATGGAAAATTAATGATTCATCCCATATTTACTCCTGACCCTCTGGTTATTTTGATACGTTGATGGTGCTAGATTCCCAAAGTGATTGTAACCCCCTTGCTTTGACAAACAATTTATTGTATTAAAGTGTCTGCACTCGATTTGTGCAAGTGTCCCATGGTTTAAATTTCAGGTCCTGTAATGGACCCTCAAATGATGTCATTGGTCAATGAAGCCATCGTTAAAACACGGTACTCGTAAAGTACATTATACAGCATAAAAAATACATATTGAATCTGTCTTGTTTTAAGATTTTTTTTTGATTTTTTTTTTTCTGAATGGTATAAACTAAATACAAATCTGCCTACAGATAATGAGATTAATATTGATGTACTTAGAAGAAAATAATGTACTTTACATGTACATGAATATATACTATGAAACAGTGAAGTCTCGGGTCCATGAATGTCAGCCGATGTGCACAAGATGATGTATATAGTGAGATCTATTGCCACTCGACTTGATTGTAACAGGTGCAAAGAGATTGTATGTATAGATTGCATCCACTCCCAGTCATGTATACAGGTAAGACAGTCGTAAACAACAACTAAATGTCAATATAACCTATATCACTTAAGCAAACATCCTTGACATTTCAAAAAGGCAGCATGGAAGTGTTGAAAATGGACACTTGATACCTGTACTTGACAGGAATCGGATCATCTGATGAACATTTTATATTACTGATACTCAAATAACAAAGTAAACCATTATGAGACAGCCACATAGAAATTTTTAACGACATCAGTTTCAAGCTTTTCTTTATTACAAGCAAAATTTGAATAAAACCAGGTATCTTAAAATCAATATCAAAGTTCAAATGTATCTGTGGCAAACTTTGACAGTTAATATGGCCCAAGTTAACAGCTGAATCCCTAGTCAAACGTTGAATTGACTTTAATTACAGATATTGGTCATCGTAGGTGAATTTAGAACCTGAAAATGCAGACATTTCTATAAATGTTCTCATCACTCAAATAATATTTCACCAAAAATTCTATGTTTGATAATCATCCAATTGCTATGCTAACTTATCAATATTTCAAACATATCAGACTGTGTGGTTTTATTCTACTGAATTCAAGCGGATATCTCAACAAACCATCAGAGATAATTATTAATAAATAATATGCAAAAAATTAATTGACATCCACCTTAAAGATATATTGCTCTGATGAAAAATAGGTAGAGTATTATTAACATATCAATATAGGATGTATAATATCTATTGAATATTTCCATTGTGTTGGAAGGTCCTTTACATATATATGCATATATCTATATACGTTCTTCGACGTGGTGTGAAGTGAAGGTGTTTAGCGATGTGTCATGGTAGCAGCACAGTAGTAGGAGATGTCTCCAGTAAATTGAGAAGGTTGGTCACAGATGGAGACTATTGTTGTCGTGGAAACGTGCGCATATTTCCCAGACATTTAACTATATATTCCATTGTCATGTCAGCTGATGGACACTAATGGCTCATATTTTCATATACAAGATTTCAAACAGAATTAATATACCTATCAAAGCAATTTTGAAACTGCAGGGTGAACTTGATGATATTGATATTAACACTTCATACAATTGAATTGATAGTCTATCAAAATGTAACATTAGACTGTCTGTAAACAAAAAGAAGGTATTTCAAATACTAATAACATTCACACCTACAGAGAACCACTTTAAATCTAATCTAGATATTGATTGTTTTACATTCAGATATTGGAAAATAGGAAAATATGCATCCGAGCAAAATATTGTGTTTCTTATTGCTGTATACCGTAATGATACACTGAACATTGCAACTCACATTTCTTTTAAAGTTATAGTAGATGTGAGTTCTATACTAGTAGTTGTGTTTTTGCTTTTACACAATAATCATAAATGTACATGAATAAAGTAATCTTTGTCTTATTGTGTCTCTTATCATCATGCTCAATTTTAAATGAAGAACCTTGTGAACAGAAATCTACAGTACATACTGTACAAGTTGTTATGTATATTATAAGAACCAGTTGTGAATATTCTGAAACCTAATTTCATTGTGAGAAAAAAAAATTACATTCACATTTTCTTTGCAGCTATTCATTCCGATTTGCAATTTATCTGCAGAAAACTTCAGAAAGAAAAAGAATTCATTACCAAATTGAAGTGGTTTGGAATAAAAAAAAAAAAAATGAAACATCCTCAGGTTTTCATTAACATTTGTCTTAATCATATTTTGCCCGAAAGCTATCATTTTCTCTGCATTAAAATGGCCATCTAAGATGTATTACTACCTTGATAATGACGGACATTAGTGCTGATTTCTTCGGTTGGCAACTATGGCGGTTAACTGGCTTCACCATCCAACTTAATCATTTTGCCAAATTACATGTATTTTTCTAAGATTAGTAAGTTACCATCCACTCACTTTCTATCCAACGATGAATACTTGCATGAGCAATGCTAGCACTAATTTGAACCTATAATTTCAGAATGTCATTTTGTTTCTGTATAATAATAATGCAAGCGTTGTGTTAGCGGTATTTGGAAGCTAATGAATAATGTGTGATATCTATTTTCTTTAGCTCAAAATTGCTATACCAATGTTAGAATTATTGTTAGAATATTTTTCTCTTTAAAAACAATAGGAAAATAGGAATTTATGCATGAGAATCTTTTTTTTAAATAGTTAAACAAAATAATTGGAGTGCAATACCGTTCATGCTACAAATATAATTGTTTGATTTATTAAATAATAAACACAAATACTAGTATGTGAAAATATCAAGAAATTTACTTTTTGGAATTATATACAAATAATTTTTAACCTTATTGTTTCCCGGATTATAAGCAGCTATTATGCTGAGATATGACTAAGACAAATTATTCTTTAAAATATTGTCATTGTAGGAAAATAACTTTATACTAGTATACAAACAATATAATGTTTCTGCTTTCCTACAACTGGGTTTGCACTTGATGCTTGTCGTCGAGCATCGTCAAGTCGATTATCACCACCTCCATTTTAAAGGTTTTAATTTCCTTCTAGCAATTTACATCTGGTGTCATCAAATTCCACGGCGCCTGGAGATCGTTTGCTTAGTAAGGTCGCTGAGGTGAGCTGAGGTTAAGAGGTATTTTGTCTTATTTTGTACCCGAACATCAACTTGACCAATCGAGTCTGTGTGAGTTCAGACAGAGGGATTAGAAAACAAGATCGCCACCACCCATTGTCTGACAACGAAACTTGGGGGTGTGTGGGGTGTGGAGGAGGATGACTTGTTGCTTGCCGGACTCCCATCCAGCCGCGAACAAGACTTTTGGGGATGCGGCCGGATTGCGAGGTCCCTATTCTAAATACAGAGGGTGTAAACACGTTGAAACAAGCATTAGGAGAGACACGTTGGGTACACAGGAGTTAATTCTCTCGACTGTGTACCTTGTGTGAATTAGCCCTCTCTCCACACAGTGGTAGGGTTTGTTCCCCCGACCGCACATCGAGCGCGTCATGTATCGGATGCGTGTAAGCAACCGGAGAAGCAATTAACTCGGTCTCCCATCAGTCTTAAAGACTTCATTTAAAGCAGCGAGCGAGCTCTCACTGCTAGAGAATTTAAATTGTGACGCCAATTTTTTGTTTGGTTTGGTGTCTGTTAAAGGGGTGGAGGGATGATCCTAGACGACACAATGGAACGGAATTCCCTTCTTGAAGCTGATGACAAAAAAAGAAGACTAAGAATAGATCAATACCGAATGGTATTGGTGGTTTCCTATTCGTGTCTTTATTCGTCACCTCATCTCATCTCATCTACCCAATCCCCCCCCAACCCCCCAATCCCTCATGGAACAATATTAATGCATTTCTCTATTGGGGGCAAAAATACATTAAAGATATGAGAATATGAAACATTAATGTACACAAGAGAAAGTAAATGTATTCACAAAAGCCCCGACTTGACTTTGGCGTTGAGATGGAGGGGATCGCAAATGTACGTGGACAGACTGATACACTCTTCAACCACAACTCACGATATTCCGCTACGGGTCTCGTACAACTTAACAAATATTAGACTAGGTTGATTAAGATGGAGAGAGCAAACACAGCCATGATTTATGGATACAATGTTGCAGAGTGATAATGGTCGTATAACAATCCCGTGGCCATTATCAACCATCACTGTCATCAAAGGAGTTGGAAAACCAAGCCCGCCTCCAGGAATCAAATCATATTTGCACCATTAATTTTTAAGAAATATGCATTCTCAGGAGCCGACCAACGCACCTTGGGGCCAGTTGAGAAGCTCAGGATATTTGCACAAAACACCCAGAACTATCTGGGACGGGAGACTGGACACTTTGTCTCTCGGTCGCATTTGGATTCTCCCAGGGGACCTTAGCGATTGTGGCTCTTCAGGACAATGTACGGTTATTAAAGATAATTCACTCTCGACAATGGCTACCTTTGTGTTTGGGCGGCTGCCGCTATACCTGCGTCGATATATAGTCAACCTCCACTCATTCCACCATTTGTTGCTCTCAGGCAATCCCCCTGTACAGTGAGTGTATTCAGGACTTCAAGACCATAACTTTTGAGAATGGTCCGCTAGCAATTAAATCCCAGTCTTGCACAACTTCCTTCATCAATCAGCACTACAAATATTTGTCTATCCTCTGTGCCTCGTGTTGGATTCATTTAGTGATATCAAATCTTTGCATTGCAAATTCCTTTCCATTGTATTTAACAAAACGGCCAGAATCGTAATTTCTGGGAGTAATAGTCCATAGAGTTCTCTGTTTGATGGCGAGTCTCATTAAACAAGGTTAACTTGATGAGAACTAAGATGAAATTAAAACAGCATTTGTGGTTGTGATATCAAGGATGGAATTGAGACCATCGCCCATGGGATGGGGTATGGGGGGAATGGGGGGGGGGGGGGGAGTCGAGGAATTAGGAATTCTGGGAGATTATAGAGGTGTGGGGGGGAGTGGGGGAGGGGAGGGGGGGTTATAGTATAGGGGATTGAAATGGTGGAGGGGAGGCACACTTTTTTAGGGGATGAAGAAGAGCGAGGTGGAAGGCTGGGATTGTGTTACAGGAAATCTACAGGACAGGTTCTAGATGTACTAGTATATGTACGTGTAACTCAACAAAAGTGATATTTTGATATGATTGTTATCATATGAGTTGATAAAAGATACTAGTATGTAAATTTATAAGAGTCTTTGTATGTGGGTTACTTTTATCAAACAATATGTGGTACTGTATATGGCTGTGAGGTGACTCACAGACGATTTAGTTTGAAATTTGTCTGCAGTGTCATTTTTAACTCCACAATAGTGGGGTATGCTCATTGCAATGGAGTTGGTGTCACTGCGAGGTCGTCATTCTCCTCCAATCAAATTCCTTCTTCAGGTCATTTGACTTCAATATTGCATTGTCGAATATTGCATTGTCAAATATACAGAGGTGAAGAGTATAATACTATATAACGCAGGACAACAAAACCTTGAATAACATCAGTGGAACAATTAGATATAATTATAATAAATTTCCTTACCTGAAATTGCTGAACCATTTCACCAGCTGGGCTGTGTTGTTTTTGTTGAACTTGATGTCGGGAAAATATATCTTGAGAATTGCCGAACTCGGATACCGCACGTAAAAGAACATCAACTTTGCTTTCCGGAGGTGCATCGGTGTCAGGTTACTGGTGTGGACATGTTAAGGAACATAATAAATCCGGAAAATATTTGCATTTTTTAATAAACTTTATGAAATGAAATTGGATTTATTCAAAATTAAATATCAGTCTGTTCAACCCTCTTTTTACACACACAATTTTTTTTTTTTAGACTGAACGAACTCAACCTTTTCTGAAGAGAAATATTCATCACTGTTCACATTGTAATGTCACCACAGCTTTCGTTTTCACACTATGTGAAGTTTCTGCTTATTTAATGTGAATTGTGATTTAGAATTCCGTGAAAAATACAAACATTATTAATTATAAAATTAGCTTTGTATAATGAATACCTTTTTAAAAAAATAGAAGAAACATTTTAAATGAGAGGAACCAATACAAAATTATAAAATGAATTCTTCTTAACAGAAACATCGTAATTAAATACATACAACTAGTAATATTTAATGTTACTCCGGAAATTTAAAAAAAAGGTTTCCACAAACATTCAAGATGAGAAGCTGTCGACATTTATCGCAAAATATTTCTACTAAAAACAGAAAGAATAGAAGAGTTTATTCCTATTAATATTCATCAAACAAGACCATTATGTGTCATCTTGCCAACACATGTGACTATGTATGTAACTGTTATGCAGAATAAATAAATTACTATTGTAATCAATAAAATAAGTTGTTTTCCTAGCTGTCTACAGTCAATATTATATCTTGGCAATCTGTATTGTGAAATATATTAATAAACAACAATTGTGTTTAGAATATTTCAAACTGTAATTGTTTTTGAAAAGAATAATAATTTAATGGGAAATGGATGAAAGTCTTGCAGAAATTCTGTGACAATCTATACAGTTTAAGCTATATATTTTGTTTAATGGAGACAATAAATTGTAACATTGCCTACCAAACTAATTTATAAATTTGCCTCCACATTAAGAGAGCTGTGTGTAACATGTGTAGTCTTATTATTCAATGTTAATATGAATTTTCATTTATTTTCTCAGCACAAGTACAAGCAACTAATAATATTAATATAATAATATACCATGACCCCCTCAAAAAAATAGGTTCATTTCATTTACTATTATTCTAAAATTTCAATTTCACTCTTCCCCTCAATTAATTCTAACCATCTGTGTCCTGATCGAATGTATTACCGGTAGTTAACGAGCTGAAGTAATTTGTCAAAAAGGTATCTACATTTGATGCGGGATAACTGAGAGACAATTAATTAAAATCAGTTGTAAAGAGAGATTATTTTGTAAAGCACATGGTCCCGTGGTTTGTACGGTCGACCACTCAGGATTCATGTTAAGCGAGAGTAGTCGGATGGGTGACCTAGGACTTGGTCTAGCTATAAATGTGAACAATCTTGTGACTAATAGTTCAATGGTGACTATGTTCATCCAGCAGAACATGGGTACCCAGTAGGAAGAGGTGGTGATGTGAATGTTAACCTTCTTGTGAATAACCTGCAACATTATAGCCCAGGTTGTATACCCCCCAGGGAGTTGAGAGGGGATATAATAATTGTACACTGATCCATTGACTGTGGTAATAATGTGAACACAAATTGTGGCAGCGATATTATCTATACTTATCTGTACAATTCATGGCACATTTAATTAGACTCTTGATCGCTATAGTGAGCAAGTGGTTCACTTCTTCACTTCACTATAATGGGGGTAATATCGTTTTCCCTAAAAGGAGGTAGCAGGTTCCATAACACCATCCCACTCTCTTCCGCCCCCAACTTAAACAATTTAGGAGTTTGAAGAGCATATAAATACATCGCTATATGTTGTGCATGCTGTAACAGGTGCATCTCCACCACTTATAACAAATCGACATAGCCATAAAAAAAAAAACTAATATAATTAAGCAATATTGATGCGATTTATGACAATTTTAATACATAACTGATTAATAAATTCAGAAGTTGCCAATTGGCACAAAATGTATGCCGAGACATTGAACATAGCATTCCCATTGTACTTGTGTGTAAACAGCACTGTGGGATCAATACAAATATCTCTAACTGAACAATGGCTCAGATTTCATGGCACATTCAATTGGACTCTTGATCGTTTCAGTGAGCATGCTTCATTTCTTCGCTTCACTAAAATGGGAGTAATACTGTTTATTGATACTGGGTGTTACGATTAAAATCGTTTTCCCGTACAAGGATGTACCAGGTCCCCTAACACCATCTCACTCTCTCTCTCTCCCTCCCCTCCCCTCCCCTCCCCACCACCCCATAGTCGTGACTGTTTTAAAAGCAACTGTTGCCATAATAGGCCCTCCGAGATCATTACTGTAACTCTGTGGGACAAGAAAAGGTGTGCATGGACTATATAGACTTCCACGATAGGCGAGCAATATGAGTGAAGAACTAAGGAAACTGTCAAGCAAATCTGGAGCCGATCTACACCATTAATGAACGTGGCACTGTGTTAAAATGGCAGAAATACACCTGTTACCAAGCCTCATCATGGTACAACATGCAAGACATATAGCGGACTCTCTCAAGTGTGACATTTCCTCGTTGCAATTAACTCCAGCCAATACTTCACTTGCCATCTCTCTGCGATATGACAGAGCGGCTGTGCCACGTTATTAGAAATGAAACAAAAGAAGTCTAACCTCAAGCTGTTGCTTCCAGTGCAAATTAAAACGATGGTTTGGCTTATCATTCTAGGCTTCACCTAACCAAATTCACTCAACTATGGCAATATTTTAACATAATCTTCAAAGTTCATATTTCCATAATTATCATCCATGTCTTTGTTCGTAAATGCTGGTCCATTGAGTCATGTATCCGATTCTAACGGATGTATTTACATAAAACATCTCTAGGCGAGTTATCAGGGCTTCACATCTTCCTGCACAATGCTACAATACATCCTACTTGATAAATTAATCTGTTATGCTGGTATTATATATATATGAAATAAAAAATGGTTTGTGTTTTATGAACGGTAAATACGAGACTTTTCTGATGGACACGATTAGTATACAAGAATTCGCATGAATCATTCAGGGACTACAAAGCAAGCTGTTTCCTCCATGTCCGGCTGGAAAATTACAGAAAAACATTATTCAGGAATGAAAATACCATCCGCACATTTATTATCATGCTTTAATAGACATCTAAATAATACCTTCTACAATATGCTAAAGGAAATAATTGTCTCTCGTTTGTACTTGTTGAAAGCATGAAAAACAGGTCTACACAGATGTTACCTGAATTTAGAAACATACAAGGAAGAAAGAACAACAAATTCTACGTTTAATTAATAAATAGAAAATTAATGTGTATTTATTCAATGAGACTACTTTAATGTGCTTCACTAAATGAACCAAGTAGTATACAGAATAAAATTAGAAATGTTTCAAATTCATATTATTAAAGTGTCTTATTCCCTAGTAGGTAATTGTTAATTTATATATTTGCACTATTAATTTATATTAAATATTCCCTATGTAACTTCATCTCATCAGAGTATCAGAATACATTTTATCAAAATTAATTTTACCAAATTTCATACATACATATAGAGGTAAATTACCTAAATCTAAAGAAATCAAATAATGTGTGCTCAGTATGTCACATATTGATCACGCACTACCAAAAGCAACACCTTGTCTTAAACCATAAAGCATGACATTTCAAACCAAGAAAAGTCTCAAAATGTCATTTCTATCACTGCTATTTATCTGCACCAATTACCAACAATATGCTTATATACCTTGTAATATCGATTCCATGGACATGTGACAAATACAAACACAAATGTCTTGTGACTCAATGCTTCTTGTTAATTACCTCAAACCACCAACCGGAGTCCATTGTTTTGCACCTCAGTCAAGGAGCAAAGCAATTACTGGGTATTGTTCCCAGGCTACCGGTGGGGGAAAGCTGCAAGGCATTGTGGTGTGTCACAAACTGCTCAGATGCTAAAGCTCTTGGTCTTCACCGTTGTGTGAATATTTTCATTGGGTTTCCGCACCATTGGAAAGTTAAAAAGACACCGATAATAAGCCTGTGCCACTTAGAAGTAATCAATGGAGAGCAATTTGCTCGATATTTTTCATATAATAAAAGTATAGGTGTTCGGGGTTCCAGTCATTCATGTCTTGTAACGACAATTCTAGTAGTCGAAAACTGTCAGCTGATAAAGATAGTGTGCATACATAACTACTTAGGGAATAGAGAAACGTTTAGTACAATGGGTTGAACATGAATTGGATTTCATAGGAATAGACAAAGAAAGAGTGCAAACAATTAAGATGTATAATATTATTAATGTGTCTTAAATACTATAATAAAAGCATAGACAGGTTTCCAAGTTTGAGAGGTACCCGGTAGATATGATAATCATTATGTTCCATGGCTTATGCTTCTTCAGACATTACTAGCACACCAGGCCCCGATTTCGCTAAACAAACTTGAGTTTGAGATTTTGCTCAGCTGAGATTTGTCCCATTGACACAGTGGTGTAATTTGCGAAAAAAATTTCAGCTCTGGGTTTGAGTTTTTAACTCAAGTTACAACACTGACTCATGTGAGAAATCTCAGCTGAGCAAAATCTCAAACTCAAGTTTGTTTGGAGAAATCGGCGCTTGAAATTTCTGAAGTTATTAAATAAGATTAAACAATAATCACAAATACTACTTTAGCCTGCAGTCAATGGAAAATTATTTTTAACATACAATTAGTCTAATGATAATGTTGTGTATCTATTTGTATACACTTCAAAGTGCTGCATGTATCTAGAGACATCGATTGGTTGACGAATCAATTTGTTTAAGCCTGAGGAAACAATTGTAGAATTAAATTATTTTATATCGACATAAATCAAAATTTGAAATTGAAATTTTCTCTTTAAGAAAGGACTATTTTCAGCAAATTTGTCTTTTCATGACAACACATATTGATGTATAACAAAAAGTAAATTAAAAAATGATCATAACATAAAATTGTACTGTACAGTACAAATATTCCGTAGGAAATTTATGAGAGAAATAGATATGATATGCACACAAATTATAACAATAAACTACTGTTGTTGTCATAAGCTGTTAATTGATTGCTCATTTAATTAATAGAGTATTGATGACGATGAAGTTGTTAAGTACTGTTAAAAAAAACATTTCCGTGCAATTGACCAAATGATTCAGATCTGCAATGCATTAAAGGCACGCTACCTCGTTGAAATACTTTGTTAAAATCAAGGTGAGGAGAGGGAAGACGTGTTTCATTTAACGACCGCATACAAGCATGGGACAGATTTGATCATGCAATGCATTGTGGACAGCCCCAGAGAGTATCAAGTTACTATCTTCACGCCTCTGATGAGAAACAAAACAATGCAGACAAAGGCAAAACGCATAACTCGTTATTGTGAAATAAGAACCAATCAATGCAGGTAGAATGGTTTTCTACGTAGTGCGACTTAAGACGGTCTGCTGGATAGAGTGTCAGATTCCACTAATGTACTTCTCATGTTTTTCCACACGGGTGGTGCTAGCTATCATAGCCGCTTGTAAAAGATGGCCGCCGTGAGGAAATCGCGGAGGAAATTATGAAATCTTAGCCGAACAAGAGGGAAGAAAAATTGCTTGTGCAGGAAGACAAAGCATCCCCCCCACCTAATGATTTTAATGGGTCCTGGCGTTAATGCACCCCATTGTGTTAGCGATCCGAGAAGTGAACCATGTTCGGCCAATTCACAGGCTTTTATCTTCTCAACACAAACAAAAAGCTGTTTGCTCCAAGGGAAGAAATTAATCAATTCAAGTATTTCCATTTACAATGCTTTAATTATCTTCTTGACAGTATTTTTTTTTATCACCTGAAAAGATCAACTCATGCCCAAGAATATTGAGTTCATTCAAGGCTGTATATATACTAGTACCTGTGATTCAGGTTTGTCATTATCAATATGACTGGCTGACTAATGGATATGTTTATATGACAAACGTGTAGTCAAGATGCTTACTTGTATTGATATTAGCAACGCACTGCATGATAATAAGCATCAGGGTTATTGTTTTAATTAAATTGTGACTGAAAACATGGTATTATTACGCAAGTGCTAATCAGTGTTATGTATCGTATACTACATTGAAGATATTGAAATTATCGTATATCCTACATTGAAGATATTGAAATTCACATTTTAACAAAAGAACATTCATTAAAGTTTATATGGAATAGAAATATTTGATGAAATTTGAATTCAGTAAATACTTAAAAATACTAGGATACTAGTTTTAACCCAGCAAATAAAATGTAATAATTATAACATAATGATTATGTAGAATTTTATATGGTTGTATTCAGGTAATGATGATAATATGTAATACTAATAATGTATTTGTTAGAGAAACAGATAGAATGCATTTCCGTTGAGAATATTGCAATTTTGCATATGGCATCTCAAATTGTCCACAACAGGTAGAAAGTTAAAAAATAAAAATAATATTAAGTCTATTAATTTTCAATATTTATAACCTTTCCCTTTAATTGGATGAGCCAGTGTAAGTAAAACCAAACATTCATGTTTAACTTTGTGCCAACTTTATGTTACAAGGTGTGAATGTTCCCCATGTTGTTGAGAAGGAATGTGATTGTGCACTGATACATTGACCAGGGTAATAATGTGAATGCGCTAACTGGAAATTAGGCGCTAAAATGATGGTTATTATTAACCGACCGTGAAAAGGATATCATCTGGACCTGGCCGTCCATGTCGTTGCTTGGAGACATGTCGAAGAGGTCGGATCTGCCCATGTGGGTGAAGCTGTCGGACAGGGACCGCGGAGACCCGGAGTCGTTCAGCGGGGAGTGGCTGTGGAGTCGGGGGTCGGGGAAGCAGGCGCTGTCTCGCAGAGAGTTGAAGAGGAGATCGGAGTGCTGCAGACCGGGGTTGGGAATGGCCACACTGGTGGGCAGCATGGGGGGAAGGAAGTGAGGGTACGCCTGGAAGCTCCTCTCCATATCCAGGTGGTGCACAGAGTTTGCAGTGCTGACGCTGTCCTGCAGAAGGGCCTGTCGCGCCCGCGGCGACAGCCGTGTGTCCGTCACCTTCGTCCGCTTCTTCTTCGGGGTGACTACGAGAGGTAGCGCCTCGGTCTGTTCCGGCTCCTGGCTGAATAGAGGGGGCAGCATCTGTGCGTGCATGTAATATGGGAAGGGATGGAAAGGCACATGAGGGGGAATGTGTCGAGGAATGTCATGGTCTCTGGTTATTGCCTCAAATGCGCTGAATTTTTCAGAAACTCTGCCCAAACCACTATCAAGAAACAATTCGGATTTTGGGGAGGGGTTGATGTTCTTCCGCTCAGGAGAGCGTGGCTCAACTGGCTTCTCGGCTTCTCGCACCACTTCCTTCTTGGCATCTACATTGTCTTTTGCATGCTTTTCGATCATTTTACTCATCACATTTTCCACAACCTTGGTAATGGCTCCAATAATCTCAGTTTTCAACGAGTCCATCACAACTTGAATGTCCCCTATATTGTTCACTGACAATAAACTGTTTGGGATTTTGTCGAATCTGTCGTGATTTTGAATAATCTGATTCATCTGCTTCATGAGCTGACTAGACTCGATCTCTGAACTGATCGGGGAACGACCGACGATGCCGTTGTGCTCTCGGCTGTGCAGGACCTCGTCTGATCTCTTGGGAGTTATCTCCCCTGTCCTGTCCTCCAGACCGTCGTCGCATAGTCGGTCGCACCTACGCTGCACCGCTTGCAACTGCTGCTGGAGCTGTCGGATGTGTTCCTGCAGCGCCATCTGGTCCACCTTGCGGTACTTCCCGTCAGGTGCGCCATTGTTGTTGCTGCCGTCATGCTGCTGGGGTTGCAGCTGCTTCCTCTTGGGCCGCTTCACCTCCATGGCCTTGGACGAAGGAGCGTCTTCGCTGTCCGAAGGCACCTGTCGCATACTCGAAAGAATGTTCTCTACGCGTGCCCTCTTAGCCTCCTTGCTGTCATTGATCTGCCACTCCAAGAGACTTCCTTCTCGCTGCCCGCCCATTTCACTTTCCATCTCGAAGCTCTCGCCCTCGCTGTCCACTTGAAGGTCGAGGTCGTTGGACGCGTGGTCGCTGTCTATGGAAGTGTTCTCGCTGAGGGAATGGCTCATCGCGGCTGAGGGACTGGCGTCTGTGGAACTCAGTCCGTGACTCGTCACGTGAACACTTTTACTGGGATCATTATTGTTCAAATTCTTCCCTTTGTTCTGCAGAATCTCTCGCAACAGGTGGGATGTGTCACTTGAAAGGTTGTCTGCAGCCGGCATCATGTTCCGATGGCAACTGAAAAGTTCAAACAACAGAAATATAATCAAATTATTTCAGTACTTTGAATCCATAACCACTGAAGTACTGGTAACAGCTTGAAGGAAGAAAAACATTACCATCATTATTATTATACCAAATTAATTATTCATGCATGTCGTCTAAATTGTAGCATGTAAACGTGCTTGTTAAATGGTCGTTTTATTTCTCTAGTTGACTGAAAACAGACGTAATAAATTACTAGACTATTAACAAATTAAACAGGTCCTTAGCAGGAGCGATGATGCACTACACAGGAACAAACCTCATGAATCGGAACATCATTATCGTATCATATTCTATCTTCACAATTAGAATGACCGTAGGTGAATCTCCCTGAGGTCTTATATTTGGTTAAATATCTTCAGATTCTTTCAAATTCATATTACTATAATTTTTAGGAACAATTCATGCATACTCTAGAGACAATTCATGTGCCATCGGTTTGCCTACAGCCCTATACAAACAGATTTTCAGTTCAGTTCACACCAAGAACACCTGCTTCTCGCTTTGTTAAAATGAACTTGTCCATTCAGATGGCATTTAAAATACAACTACATTGTAAAAGGATGTTATTTATTTTTATTTTCATGTCAGCACAGAATAGTTCTTGAAGTTGAAACAGTGTTACATGGTGACCATTGGCATCTAGGAACTGCATTAGATTTCTTCTTTCATCAGCAAGTTGGTCTCTGATGAAACAGATTCTGGCGTATCTGCCCGTGTACACCTTCCGTCTAGCATCTCTATCTTCTGAATCTCTCGAGTGAACTGGTAGCATAGGATCGGGGCATGAGCTTCTCGAGTCCAGAGTGAAAGCCTTCCAAGTGGTTGTTGGAGCGTGGGCCTACATTTTCATGTTGGTTTCAGATCGAGCTGGGGAAGCAAGCATCGTCGTCCACCCGTGTAGTAGTGACGGTCGTTGAAGACATGTACCCTCTCGTCATATGTGGTCTGGTTAAGCAGCTGAAGGCAAATCAGATGTTCTTCTCACATGCTCTTGGACTTCTGGCTTGTTTTTCTAGTCCACTATACCAGACTGATGTTCACCACAAGACTGTCCAGCAGTTTTGGAAAGACTCCATGCAATGCTTTGATAACTGCGGGTTCAAAATCAATGTGTATAATTTCAGGGGGAAGATCAATAATTCCAGTCGTTGATCTTACCTTTCAGAAGAGCAAACAACTTCACGTAAATGCACCTGCTAAATTTGTCTTCTTGGGAAGTAATGAAATTGCAACAGGATACATTTTATTTTCAATCAGGCAGTGAACAATGTAAACTTGAACTATAAGTTGAAGCCACAAGCTTGGACACACGAACAATTAGGTACCATCCATGAACAGTAAGAAAGCTTCACTCATAATATCTAACATCTCAGTTGATGCTTTGTCATCGTCGCCGTCATTTACAGAAAGAAAAATCCCTATGCCATCTTGGGTTTTGGTCAATGGTTCTGGAAGGTCGAGTGCTACTCGGGTTGTTGGTACTGGTGGAATGGACTTGGCTCTGTGTCTGTATAGTGTTGCCTGGATACTTGAACATCATGGCATGGTAGCTGCTAGCTGTTACTTGGTCTACTCGGTTCAGTTCATCATTGTCGATCTGGGGCCGTATTCTCGAAACTTCTTAAGCCCTAAGAAGTTCGTAAGTACTAAGAATTTGCCTAACTGGGTTTCTGCTTATGACAATTTTATAAAGACCTTTTCTGACTTAAGAATTTTCTTAGTTAAGAAAGCTTCGAGAATAGGGGTCCTGCTGTGCAGCAGATAGGTCGGTCTGCACACACTGTCAGAATGATGTAGAGTGCGGTCTGTGTTCTTATGGGAAGGTGTTGACGTGATGTGTTCACCAAGAGTACTTCATCTATACCATTGCACACAGGCTCGTAGCACTCTCCCAGTGTGTAGAAACTTGCTTCTTGACATTCAGTCTGAACCTGAAGCCTTTAAGAAGCCGGTGTTGCCCACCTCTCTAAAATACTAGTATAATAAACTCTGCTCTCTGCAGATGTGCCATTTTGAAGTAAGGGTGACCATGCATTGATGACGTGTACCGGTACTATATAGTATGTACATGTACTGAGTAAAGCAACAATACGAGCAATACAATAATCCGAATGGCATCAACTAATTAATCAAAGGACGTACAAAAACAACACCCCATATGAGAAGTCTTTGTCTTTGCTGACATCAAAGACAACAAGATTTAAAAAACAACCATATAGAAAAACAACAGTATTGCTTGAAGATTGCTTGATATTCCAGCTTGAAGATTGCTTGAAGATTGCTTGAAGATTGCTTGATATTCAAGCTTGAAGATTGCTTGAAGATTAAATGAGGCGTAGGCATAATGAGTTAAACCATCTTAATAATCAGTCACAGGATCAAAGGTATAATAATTATGTTGTTACTTGATCTAGAAATAAACGTATTCCCAATCCAAGGGCCTCTATACCCACCTCGAAAATGTCATTAATTTCTTGAATTTAAATATTAAACTTATCATTAAAATATTAATATCAGTCTCAAAATTATCATATTTAATACTCCAACTAAATTAAAAACTAGACAGCGTGGCAGTGCATAAGAGGTTATGTTTAATCGAACATCACACTAATATAGTTTACTGTTCAACCTCTTAATATTGATGCAGAACCAGATCAATTTCAGAATTATCTAATACCTATCATGTCAATCTTTTTAATAAACTTGTATGGGTTGTGTTACTCCGTGAACATGTGCTTGTCTAGAGAACAGATGTTGAAGGTACAAAACATAAGATTCCATGTATTGAGTAATGTGACAAGCGAAATATATATTTATATACAAAAGATCTTTTTTAAAGATGTCCACATTTCCAAGAGAAGGCTTTTCGCCCGTTTATTGCGGGTTCTTCAGTTCTCTGTGTGTGTGTGTGTGTGTGTGTGTGTGTGTGTGTGTGTGTGTGTGTGTGTGTGTGTGTGTGTGTGTGTGTG
>JAULBO010202154.1:0-11012 GCA_032355325.1 Clypeosectus delectus
ATGATGTAAAAACACTGTCTTCTTGCCGGTTTCAGAGTGGATCCCTCGTATGGATGCCGCGTGTCTCGTAGTACGAGTTGTGACCTTGTTCCACCCAGTGTCCAGCCTGGAGACTTTAACCCTGGGCGGAACCTCACTGAGGGTAGGTAGTACTTGCTGCGTAGACTAGTCACAACAGCTAGATGCCAGGTCTTGTACCATACAGCCGTCTCCGTGGCATACTGGGTTAAGCGTTGGCCCGGCGAGCGGAAGCTCGGGTGTTTAGATCCCCGGTCGTGTCATACCAAAATATATCTCTATTTTTCTCTCTTTCTTTTCTCTCTCACCTCACCTCTCCTCCCCTCTCTCTATGATCTATCTCTTTTATCTCTCTCTCTCTCTCTATCTCTCTCTCTCTCTCTCTCTCTCTCTTTCTTTCTCTTTCTCTTTCCCTCTTGTTGCGAGCTATTAATTATGCTGAAGGGATGTTTTATGGGATATCTTTCTCTTTATTATCTTTCTCTCTTTTATCGTCGCGTATGAGTGAAATATTCTCGCAGCGACGTTAAGCAACAAATCAATCAATCTCTCTTTTTTTTCTATCCTTCTCTGTCCTTCCCCCTTTCTCCAAAGGGGAGATTTTAACCCCGGGCAGAACCTCACTGTACTGAGGGTAGGTAGTACGTGCTGCATCTATAGACTTGTCACAACAGCTAGATGCCAGGTCTTGTACCATACGGCCGTCTCCGCGGCATACTGGGTTAAGCGTCAGCCCGGCGAGTGGAAGCTCGGGTGTTTAGATCCCCGTTCGCGTCATACCAAAAGACGTTAAAAGATGACCAGTATAAAAGTGGTGGAAATCCAGACTGGAACAAGCAGACATGCGCTAGTATGTATGCAAGCCTAGATATGAAGAAGAATCTTGAAAGCAGCTTTAGACCCCAAGTACAGCAACAACAATGAAATAGAAGAAGAAACAAAATGATTAAAATTCTATTTTCCGAGAAACTTGCCACATTACAATGCTGATGCTGATGCAGTGATGGACTGGTCCAGGGTTACTTCCTGGGTCTATTTGATTTCATTATTTATTTGAGCAATTTTAATCTCACGACATGCAAGGATTAACTGTACATTAACGTTTATGTTGCTAAGCATGCAGCATTAGCGGGGCCCCAACTTGGTGGTGTTATCGGGTTGTTTGTTGACTGCTAGGGTAGGCTAGTCTGAAGTGTAATTGTTTGTAGATGGTTGTTCACCGACTACCTGCTGCCCGTTTTTACTAAAGTGGCAAAGCACGCTAACTTAAGTTTAGACTTTTCAGGCACCCTGCTGGATTAGGCACATACACAGCTCTTTAGGGCATCTCCGGTTGCCTCCAGCATGGATAGGGTTAAAGTACTAAGTATTAATACTAAGATTGATGAAATGGAAAATTGTAAGTTTAATAGCGTGCAATGGTAATTTAGCATGCTGACCGCGTTAGTGAAACAGGCAGCAGGGTAGGCCATTCTATGAACCCACTTTTAGTTTTACTATTACTCATTCTAGACTCCACCCTGTCCCTTTTCAGTATAATATTGGCTAATCCTGGCGTCGGCTGCGACGACCTTGGTGGTGATGATGCAAGTTATCCGTGTCAGAACACCTAGTTGAAACCTGTAGACTGAGGAGACCAAGTGAACACTATGCTGTAGATAGAGATATGTGTGAACATGATTAACTTGACCGAACGTCGGCTCTGTACAGAGTTATGTGTGAACAGGATTAACTTGACCGAACGTCGGCTCTGTACAGAGTTCTGTGATAGCAGTATCCCGGACATCTGTCATTGTCATTGTCAGCCGTGTGTTAACTTAACACCCAACACCCTTCCATCTGATCTCGCTTTCTCGTATACTGCCCGGTGTGCTTTGTTTTGTTGTGTAGTCAGATATCCTTTCTCACTGTGCAAACGTGAAATTTGACTTTCTTCTCTGAACTAGTTGAAATAGTACTACCGTAGATAGATATGTTCCTGAAGTAAACCATATATGGTTTCAGTAGAAACTAGGTGTTAGCTGTGCTTACTGTAAGTTATCCTCCAAACCATACATTCCGTCTTAGTTTGGATCGTTGCGTATGACTATGAGTGAAATATTCTCGCAGAGACGTTAAACAACACCTCATTCATTCGGTCTTTGGACTGGTTGGTACCTTGCTTTGCATTCCGCACTAAGACTGAAAGGAGTAAAAGGTGATGAAGTCGTCTGCTTGGAGTCGGTATATATCCTTGTTAATGTTAAAACTACGTCATGATATTCCAGTGAGCTAGCACTATATATAGCACTGGTGGAAATCCAGACTAGTATTAAAATCAGACATACATACACATGCATGTAAGCCGTGATATGAAAGCAAGAATCTTGAAAGCGGCTTAAAACCCCGAAACAACAACAACATGCAATCATTCTCACCCACAACTGCTTATAAACATGATGAATAATATGCCATTCTAACTTTCTTGGGCTAATACTGCAAGTTAATTTACATTGCAATTTGACACAATCACTGTGAGGGTTGAACACTGTATCAAGTTTTTGTAATGAAAGCTGATGTAAAGTGGCCCAGGTTGGCGAGTCCGTGTTAGTTCAAACAGACCCACAGCCACGGACCCATTGCCTGGGTGTGTGTTTACTTACGTGGGAGAAGTGACAATGCCTTCGTCAGAATGCTGATAGGGTTGTGACCGTCAGTCAGCGACCCTCGTACACCGTTAGTCTTTAATGCTATCGCCGTATCTCTCATTATCACTGTGATATTGGTAAATATGTTCTCGATTAAAGATACAGAGCTCGTCCTGCCAGTCAAGTGCGTTTTTAAACGTGATTTGTGTCAGCGTGATAGCATGTGTTTGTCAGTAGGTTGCAGTGTTCAAATTTCAAGTGGGTCCAAGGGTCATTTGAAAATCTGCCATGTTAAAGGTATCTGTGTGACCCCCTGCAAATTACAGATTTGAACACCATTAACATTGTTCTTATGGAGAATGACCACCTTATAATATTATACTCTTTATTTCGAACACTGGCCGACTGGGTTGGATATGGTTTTGTAATGTACAAAGTTGTGTTTTCAGTTTTCTGTTTTGTTTTCTTGTCATATAAACTTTAATGAAAAATATTTTGATGACGGTTCTAGCAATATTGATCGTAAAATAATAATTAATGTTAATAATTAAAACCGTGCCAAATCTACACCCATATTTTCAATTTTCCAAAATGTGTTCTTCTACGTGGACATCATCTTCTGACGAATTGTTGGAGTTCTTGTTTTCAAGTTTCTTCATGATCGAGCGCCAGACCACCTATCTGAACTCGTACACGTATATCTTCCAACCCTCTATACTAGGAGTCTCAGGACATGCAATGCTCACATAATTCAGAGTTCAGTCATTCCAGGCTGCAAGAAACATCTAAAAACTCACTTCTTTAGTGAAGTGTATGCTTGATCCTGGTTCCTGGTGCTCAGTGAAGCGTTGCATGCGTTACAGGCTGTCCGAGACTTGCTCCCAGTCCTTCAGACACACCGACACACAAGGCTACTTCACTCTGTTGTGCTTCTTATCAAGGGCCAGGAGGACACCAAGTGTGATACTAGTATCTCCTCTGGGCAGATAGTCAGTCGCTCAGTGTAACGGCATGCCGTGTATCATGCCGTGTATCATGCATCATGCCGTGTATCATGCCGTGTATCATGCCGTGTATGGGGGGATCTGCAGTGGCAATTCTCTGCCCCACGTATAATGAAAGGTTACACATTGTTCATGTATTGGAGTTGAGCAGCGTTTGCTGCCTTGGGGCGTCTTAAACGGGACCCCAGCTATCAATTTGTCCTGGTTCGTTTTTGCGTGCGTCTCCAATTGTTGTATGAGCATCGTGAAATCACAGTGCTCATTAAGTGCTGATGTAGCAGTGTGTTTGTCGTGCGATGATAACACTGTTGAATGCTCACGTGCATAGCTGTTTGTTTGGTGTCGTTAGCTTGTGGAACACATCTGTAATGCAGTGCACAAAGGTCACACAAACACGCAGTATTGTTAATTTTCTCACCCTGACACCCACAAGAGTTTTGTGGAGAAATGGCTATCTAGAGAATCAGTGGTCCATGATGAATGTTTTGCCCATGTAGCGATGAATTTTATGCCCATGTAGCGATGAATTTTATGCCCATGTAGCGATGAATCTTATGCCCATGTAGCGATGAATCTTATGCCCATGTAGCGATGAATGTTATGCCCATGTAGCGATGAATATTATGCCCAGGTAGCGATGAATGTTATGCCCAGGTAGCGATGAATCTTATGCCCAGGTAGCAATGAATATTATGCCCAAATAGCAATGAATCTTATGCCCAGGTAGCGATGAATATTATGCCCTGGTGCCGACTAGCCTCATGGGACTAGGCTCCTACTCTCTTCTGGTATTTCGTTTGATCCTGTAGCTAGACCCCTGCCATTTCTACCCACGTCTACGGGCAGTTTCAAAGCAGTCTTACACATTTCGGATACATTTTGGTCGAAGTTGATAACAACAGTCCTTTGGCCTCATGGCATTAGTGTCCCTAGCAAGATGGGCACCCATCCCTTGTCTTCACACCTTCAAACTGGTTCACTGATCTCGGACTAAACTATTGGGATAAAATAATAATGCCATTTCATCTCGCTGCCTTGCTCAACATTTAACATTAATGATTACAAAATATACATATATATTATATATTTATAAATTTATGAATGAAATTATTAATAATACGTAACATAGTAAATATGCAACAATCGTAACTTTAGAACATGTGAAATTCATGTTAAATGATAGAGTATTTTCATCATTAACCGTCTCTCTGCTGGATTAAGCACAATCACTGTTGTGGGATTCATGCAGCTGCAGTCAATGTTGTAAATGCTTGCCGTTACTGTTAGTGTTCAGCATATTCAGCAACCTGCTGAAATGTCAAAATTAGAAGATTTATCACTGTGTCGCCCAAGGATGGCAATTATTGCAGTTGAATCGGTGCAGCCTGTCTTGTGGTGTCTCAACTTTGTCATCTGGATGTCATAAGCTGGAAAATATTATATCTATCTAATCTGTCTGATTGTATTTTTAGAACGTCCGTATATAATATCGCACATGAAATCTCTCGTCTAGAAACAACGCCGTCTGCCATTGACACAGTGTTGTAGCTTGAGGAAAATCTCAGCTTGGTTTGAGGTTTTGCTCAATTTACAACACCGAGTCAATGGGAGCAATATCGGTTAGAGCAAAATCTGAAACTTATGTTTGTTTGGAGAAATCTTGGCCTGATCGGCTCGGAGTCAATATAGTGTTTCTGTGTGGGGTATCCATGTTCAAACTGCGACGTGATGTTCCAGTGAGTGAGCTAGCACTATAAAACTGGTGGAAATACAGACTAGACTGGTGTAATTCACTGTAAGCAGGCATACATACACATGCATGCAAGCCGTGATATGAGTCTGAGAGCAAGAATCTTGAAAGCGGCTTTAATCCCCAATGCAACAACACAATCTATATTGTCTTCTGTACATGTATTGTGTTCTGCATTAGATATGTGTACTGTACATTGTGATATTGTCTCAAGGAAGAATTTGTATAGACACAACCGTCTTGTTGAATATTGTAATTAATGTTCATGAGAGCATTGCTTGTGATGCAAAGCAGCGGTTAAAATTAACTTTTTTGAGCACTAATCCTGATAATGATGACATATATAGCAAAAGTCTAATAAACTCTAAAATTCCACTCGTCCACAGGATACCTTTAGCATTGGGCATTTTGGCCAGTGCCAATGTTAACCCCAGTTTCCACTACTGAAGGCTAAGGCTGTGACTTGTGCTATACCACCCCAGAAATACATACTTTTCAATTACGGCCGACCGTCTCTCCCCTCCCCTCTCCATCTCTCTGAAGTCAGATCAGGTTGCCTTCCTCGTTTTTTCCTAGTGGCTTAATTATTGCCACCACAGAATAGCAGCTGAGATAGAAAATTCTGTTTCATTACTAACATGTGTATGGATGGTTTAATTGGAAATATAATATGACTTTGCCATTGTCCGCATAATTTGGAGGGGGGAAAAATTTGCTGCCACTAAACACACTCACACCACCAACACTTTTGTGTTGCTGTGGTAACCGAACACTGATATTCATTGAAGCATGACTGTATTTCACACGATGAAGGAGGGCAATATAGTGCATTGAACTACGGTTTAATACAAACTCACAACGATCATGTTCGAATCCCACACAAGGGCTAGAAATGTTCTCCTCTTCAGGGTGGCTACCAGTTTTGCATCCAGAGCTTTCATGGCTGATTTGTGTTGAAGATATTTTTGCAATACTAAGTAGTAGTGAACTAGTACTACTAATAAACAGGTGTAATATTCTATATCCAATTGATTTCTTTTATTTATATTTTTTTAAATTTATTTTGACAGTGTGGAGTGCCAACCTGCAGTATTTCCCCACGGTGAAGTGGCTGTATTTCATCTCGGTGAAAGGCATTCACAACGAGTACCCTGCCAATGGATTCCGGTGGGCTGAAGACTGTCGCAATGTTCACGACACTCGGCACAGGTGAGTGGACACTTTTGCAAAGTCTACAATAAGTACAACAACTACAACAAGTACAACTACAACCACAACAACAACAATTACAACAACTGAAACAAATACTACACCAAGTACAACAACTGAAACAACAACTAAAACAAATACAACTACAACTTCTACAACATCTACCACAACTACCACAACTACCACAACTACCACAACTACCACAACTACACAACTGCTGACCCATCCGGCTGACACAACGTCGTCAAAATTGTGTAAAATTAAATAAAATATAAACATGGAACTAAAGTACATGAACAGCGCCACCACACACTGTACATCAGATTGCTCAGGCTCCCTTTTGCTAACACTACATTTTAAAACTAGAAACAAGAACAGATATTCACCACTGAGCTACTCTTAATTTCCTCGCCAAAAGAAAAACATTTCTTTCCGTTGGAGCCGATTGGGGAATCACAGCATAGATCCCTTTCATCTCAATGACTCATTGAGAGACTGCTGAAATTATGAAGGAAGTACTTGATAATTATTGCGCGTGTATCCTGTACATTACAAGATGTGCCCACGAATATCAGCCTGGGAGATGCCTGCATGGAAACTGGCCTATTGGCCTCCTTCGTTGTATGACCTTACACCACCCCCCACCACCCCCACCCCCCCACCCCCCACCCCGGCCTGTAGTGTTGCCCTCACTTTATTGTATGACCTTACCCCGCCTGGCCTGTAGTGTTGCCCTCACTTTATTTTATGACCTTACCACCCTGATCGCTTATTATATGTAGTGTTGCCCTTCCCTGACCTAAGACCCTGCTGTAGTGTTGCCCTCTCTTTATGATATCCCTATCCTCTGAGCTGTAGTGTTGCCCTTCCCTGACCTAAGCCCCTGATCTAGTGTTGCCCTCCCTTTATTGTATGACCTAAGCCCCTGCTGTAGTGTTGCCCTATCTTTATTGTATGACCTAAGCCCCTGCTGTAGTGTTGCCCTTCCCTGACCTAAGCCCCTGCTGTAGTGTTTCCCTATCTTATATTGTATGACCTAAGCCCCTGCTGTAGTGTTGCCCTTCCCTGACCTAAGCCCCTGCTGTAGTGTTTCCCTATCTTTATTGTATGACCTAAGCCCCTGCTGTAGTGTTTCCCTATCTTTATTGTATGACCTAAGCCCCTGCTGTAGTGTTGCCCTTCTCTGACCTAAGCCCCTGCTGTAGTGTTGCCCTTCCATGACCTAAGCCCGTGCTGCAGTGTTGCCTTTGCTTTGTTGCATGACATCAACCCAGGCTGCAGAACTGCTGTAGCTGTAGTCAGACCGCCAGATCTCTGGTGTTGTATTGATCTCTCCATGGACAGGGGTGAAGGGTTAGGCTGGACTGGAGCAGAAGGGATGGGGTTGGTCGGCTTGGATTAGCCCGCTATGGATGAACACTTCACTTTCCTCGTGTTATAATTAGCATATTAATTACATCCGAGGAAACAATTTGTTAAATTATTTAACAATAAAAAATGGTACTTTGAATTTTATAAGGTTTTCATCTATGTTGTCAGATCTGGGATTTTATC
Source organism: Clypeosectus delectus (assembly GCA_032355325.1). Lineage (NCBI taxonomy): Eukaryota > Metazoa > Mollusca > Gastropoda > Lepetellida > Lepetodrilidae > Clypeosectus > Clypeosectus delectus. Next base: position 8,163 of record JAULBO010202154.1, read on the forward strand.
AATGTTATTTTTTTTAAATGCTTTACTTCAGAGAGATTTCCCAATAATCTCAAGGTGGAGCTAGTAGTAGGTAATACAGTCTGATACAAACAAATGATCAAACGGGCTCATTTTAATTTACTCAAATTACTGTCGTTCACAAGATATTGGCTTTGTATCAAACCTACAAGTTTAGAAAACGTTTTGTGGAATAACAATGGTTGTTCTCATGTTAATAATGTTAATTTAATGATAACATGTAGCTCTTTGTCCTCATTGACCAATGTTTTTCCCCACATTTTATAATGAGCCACTATTAATTAGTAGATATCTCTTCTATAATCTATTGGATGAATGGTTTCACCTCAGTATTGATTACCAAGGGTGGAAATAGTGCCAAAACTATCCCACAATTGTTCATAGCCCTCTGGCATTGAAATAGAAATTAGAATGAAATCAACTGAACTTAATACTGTCATGATAATTCAGAAAACTGACTACTATAAATATACAATCATTCCTGACGAAACCTAAGCGTGGATATTCTTCTCAGAGACCTTGTACTATAAAACTGCTGGGTTTGTTGGGGATTTTTTGGCCCCGGGGCATGTGCACTTTAGGACAAGGTCTTCTGCAAGATGCCAGACTAGGAAAGATGGATATTATCAGTAGGACCTCAGCAGCTAATTTTTCAGCACAGCAAGTTGGCAATTGGATTTCGGTCTGCTCAGTATGTTGTTGAGTGCTTCTTTAGATACTGGAATACGTAGATGGGTTTCCAGTATATCTATACAGATGTGGGGCCCCACCATTTGGTCAAGTCGTTGATAAAATGGATATTTTATTCAGACATTAATTCTAAATTTCATCAGAATATTTCGAGCTTGATCTTTGTGAAGTTTTGCTGTTATATCAGCAGGTGGCCAGTTTGGACTGAAGCTTTTTAAGAGCTGCACAAATAAATGAACATAGCGAATGATTTATCACCAAGAATGGAAATAGAATTCTCTTGAGTTTTACATTGCGAATTCTAACATTTAATTTTCCAACAAACACTATTTTCTCAAATAAATGTTGTTGAGCAGGAAGTAGAATAATTGACCTGTAATTTTAACTCTCGTGTGATCTGAGCTTGAGGTATTAGAAACACTTTGTTTACATTTTATTTAATTAATAGGAAAAATGCCAGAAGGTAGTAATATACTGAAGAAAATATTTATATGGGCGCTAATTGTATAGTACTTATCGTAATAGTGAAATAACGTGACGATGTTGAAAGATATTTTTCTGATGTCATCAACTGAATGTTTACACCCAAATTCAACAGTAATTCTCGTTATATACATGTGCAGCGTATGTTGCCATGGATAAATCCATTCAATGGTTTACAGGTGATCTTGAACCGCCTTCGTGGCCTAGTGGCTCGAGCATCGGCCCAGAGGACTGAAGGTCGTGGGTTCGATCCCAGGTCACGTCGCACCAAAGGCCGTTAAAAGATGGTGTGTATAGCAAGGAAAACTGGTCATCTAGCAGTCAGGATAATGTGTCTGAGTGCAGTATCCATGTTCAAACTGTAAACTGTGGCATGATATTCCAGTGAACTAGCACTACATATAAAGATTGGTCAAATACCCAGTCCAGCACAAGCAGACATATGCACATACACACATGCATATACTAGTATATATATATAGTACATGTACAAGCTGTGATATGAGCACGTTCTTGAAAGTGGCTTTAAACCCCAATTAACAGCAACAACAAAAACGTGCTCTTAATTCAAGTTCAGTTTCCTGCAACATGAAGTGCTACATGTGTTGCAGTTTTCCTTCTGCTCTATACTGACAAGCCGTGATAAAGAATAAACGCCTTGTTTGCTGCAGAAACATTCCTGGCATTCATTGGTTTTGGAGAAGAATTCAGGTGTCTTGTCTTAATTATATATCATTGTTTACGCAGGAGAGGATATCAGTTTTGGATTGAAGGAGATAATGATTTAAATATTACTGTGCAATTTATATACTAGTATTTTGATATGTTTTTTTTTAAAAGTATAATATTTTTTTTAATGAAAATGTGTTTAATGCAACATTTCTGCTATAAATTATTAAATACATTGAACTTTTTTTAAACTTGTAATTTGAACTCCAAGTATTGCTAAGGGTGACATCCTTTTTTCAAGTTCTGGAAAATAAAAGCTGATTTATAGGCACATTTCTGGACAAGGCAGACCCTAATTACATTTCCTGGCCATATTCTGCCATGTCACTTTCACACATTCCAATCAATAATTGATTTTTCATTCCCGTTTTATTTTATGTTGCTAAATTTGAGTGATCAAAGCTTTGCTCTGCCTCTTTAAGTGCATCTTTATTCAATAGAGCAGAATGCAAATATAGATCACAGTGCAGAGTCGACATCAAAGGCTTCAAACTACGTGCAGCAAAATTGCATGTTTTATTTTCTTTAGATTTGCATAAGAGCCTTTCTTTCGGCCACCAGTGAAAACGGTTTGTTCTTGAAAGTTTTGTTGACTCGAACTTGCATCTCTGAGAAATTTGATCGATTCGATTTCAAGCAATTTGAGAAATGACGTCTGCAATGTCTCAGATGGGATGATGACATGACCTGTGTTTTCGTACGGTGTTTATCAATACTAACCAACCAGTCAATGAAAACACTTGTATTCATTGCCATATTTACCAATATACACGATATACCAGCATGAGATTCTCGAGTTCCTGCAGTGGTTGTTGTACATTGACAAGGAGTCTGATAAAACATTTATATATCCTTTTGTTTCATTTCTGAAAAACTTTTTTTCCCTCCCACCTATTGCCGGCTGTTTGCACATGAGTTTGGTCGCCAACA
>JAULBO010202265.1:0-12920 GCA_032355325.1 Clypeosectus delectus
GAAAACAGCAAGTCTAACTCCCGGACTGTTTCATTTTAGGTTTCACACCTAGTGTCTAAATCCCGGGCCTACACCGTTTGTAGACGTTCCGAACCGGGAAGAATCGGCAGGTACACGCGGTGATATACATTGAACATCTGCATTAAGAAAGTCTCTTTGTAAAGGGTCGTGGACATCCACGATAGAAGACCTCGGCAGTGTATATAATAACGCGTTGCACATTCTACTCTACGGAGCGAACTTCTTACGCGTTATTGCTTTTAACAAATCCCTTGACATATTTTCTGGTCAATGACATACATGTAATGTTAAAACGAAAACATTGGTTGCCTTTCGCAACGGTAATTAGAATCATGTCTATCTGTCCATCGTCAGCTATTAGGAGGAAACCACCTCAGCAATTATGCATGCGTGCATGCATATACTGCTAGATCTCAATTCCATAGTGTGTTCTTGTACCGCTATTCTAGCGGCATGTGTAAACACGGTCACCGCATTACATCCATTTGCTGAAGGACGGTTCGTGGTAGATCACATCTTCCCTCACTGTCATCAGACTCGTGTCGGGTCCAATCGGCCTTCATCGTAGTTCCTGCTGACGGAAGTCGTCTCAGAACTTCTTCGTTCAAGTACTGGTTGCTGTGGGTAAGGGATGATGGGTATATGGTTAGGTGTGTCCGTTCAGATCATCAACCATTGTGTTTGTTGTGTAACCCGAAATAATATTGATAGCATAGAGGCCGAGATACTCTATGCCGTCAAATGGTGGATTGACGGCAGAGGGAGAGTACTACAAAAACTGGGATGGAGTACAATCGGCCGACCGTGTAACCGTCGTAACTGAAACATATGGCATGCATTCGCGCATACGTTTGTATACTAGTAGTTTGATAGAGAGACCATTCATCTGTTTAAAATGCGCTTACTTATAACGGTTGTAGGTAGAGTATTGATGGATTTGACTCGAGAAAACGATCTGTGTAACAACGTTCACGCATGTCCTCGAGTTAGGGTTAGCGCAAGCAATTATCCAGCCAATCAGAGCGAACGTACACGTATACGGCGGTGTAAAAGACATTGAGCTCGATGCATATATTGTGCATGCCATATTGTTCCGTTACGCCGATCGCGCTGTCGGCCAACTGCGCTCGCCCCACTTTTGATAGACCTTCCCCTCTGCCGCCAATCTCTGTATACGTACATGTATAAGGAATACTAGTGCATGTGTATAGATATAAGTATCTTACCTCACACAAGAATGTCGGATTTTGATTGGTTGAGGCGAGAGCAATTATTTTCAAGCAATTACATAATACATATTTTGAAATTACATAATACATTGAAGGGAGGTCACTCTAAATTCCCTCGATGAACGTTCGGCCTCGGTAGTATTTGTCAATGGACCTGGTGAAAAGAGCGAATTCGCCCTCTATGAACATATGTTCAGATTGTGTGCGCGGTGTGGCCAGCATACAATAACAAATTAAATAAATTAACATTAACGTAATTTGTAAAGCAAAATGAAACGTCCGCAAACCTAAATGCTACATTTTAATCAGCCGTGAATGCATCTCCATTTGTTGGAATGGACGACAATATATAACTGACGGCATTGTTTCTTTATTTTCCAATTCCTAACCCACATCCGGAAACAGGCCTAATACAAAGTCCGGTAACTCGCAACACCTTCCTGTGAGTAGGAAGATCGCAATGTATGTCTCGAGGAAACGGAAGCAGAAGAGCATAATCAAATATAAGGAAGCTTAATGCAGCAATACACACACAGCCTACATGTATATAATGTATCTTCTTCAATATGGTCGCAGTTTTCGTGATATATACAATAGCGGTATTCGTCTTGATATTAATAACTACCAGCAACGTGTCAATAAAACGTAAATGCACGAATATACATGTACATGTAATGTGTCACATTTCTAAAAATCCAAAGAAAATCCGGAGACTTGAAAGACAGCTAGAACACTTATACGCATAACGTATTATTATCGTACTATATATTCTATTTGAAAACGCTAGACATGTGACTAAACACGTGCAAGAACAGATAATATAAAATGTAATTTCAGACAGCTAGCCATCAAACGTGGCTTCGAGAGAAATTTTCGGAAGTAGTCATACTAAGTGGCAAATTGTAAAGAGCACATGGGAAATGAGACATCTAAGAGTGTTACTATCGCGAGCTTATATAGAAAATGTCACTGATTTCGTCTGATGAGAAGAATTGCTTTGTACTTCTCGTGAGTTGGTAGTTATACCGAGGACAATTGGCCCATCTGAAACCGCTCCGTGATTGATCTGACTCGCTTCCGCTAATGATAAAGCGATGGTGGCTATGTATATATTGTGTATCCGTGGTTTAGCGTAGGTAGTAGATTCATACAGAATTTGGCAAAGGCGACTCTTTAAAAATTATATATTATTGCTTAATTGGCCCTTCAATTTGTGCGGATAGTGGGGATTTGTGAATGTTACAAATCGCTTTCACCTGATTGTTTGAGAAACGGAAAGTCTATAGTGTATCGATGAATGCAAACTTTACTACGCTACCATGTTGTATACTAAAATAATATAATAAGTACTTAGCATTAATAAGGCGCCATGTTATTGGACTTTATTGGCGATTTTATATTCAAAGATACTAACGATATCTGAGATAGGAGAGTCGTGATGACACAACCAAAATGCACAAACCATTAGATCGAAGATTATAGACCAACTGAGAAATGTACGATTGTGTATGTTCCTGATATATTAATGTTAAAGTGTTTAGTGTGTATAGTAGTGTACGTTCGATAATAACCTAATCCGTCCTCGGTGCTTCTGTGACTGTGTGAGCAAGTTAAATAATATATGCATCCAAAACCGTATTCAAATTTCGAAACCGCTTCTATTGATTCAATTTAACAGTTACGAATTATAAATGAACCTCGGGTAATCTCAAATGTAAACCAATTATAATGGCCACTTGTATATTTAATTAAATTATGTTCAGTTAAGACCTGTGCTTACTTGGGTATGCGTTAATTAATGTTCATAATGTTACGGAAAAGCACAGTCACCCACACATTCATGGGCGAGGTGTGCGCTGGGGCACACTTCTTGCACAACTTGTATTGTTGGAATAAGACCTACAACTATTGTAAGGTCAACACTTTGCTATTGTAGCGGGAGCCCAGTTACAACTGTTGTAGCGTTACAAGAGCGTCGTAATTCTATTCAAAATTCTATGACATTTCAACTGTCTGGAAACGACTAATATTATTGATTATGCAGAAAAAAAACAGCAACATAGAAGCACCTAATACATACTCTAAGTTAAATGTCAAGTTATTTCGAAATGATTGTACTGCAATATTAATTGTCCTTCCCATTTGCTTCACCATTTCCCTGCTGGTACATCACAATTACTGTTATACTAGTGTATGTCATATCCGGTTGCCTACAGAAGGGAGACACACACTCCAACAGTTGAACACACACATACACACAAACACAATAACCGTTACATCGTCCATACCTGGAAGATTTAATATATAAAAATAACACAATGGTAAATGTATGTACTTTGGCGTTATTAGCCACCGGAGACATAATGGAGATAGGGATAAATAAATGTCCACCCATTTCAGTATCGATTACCTATCACTAGGGATCATGATCACTCCCACGTGCTATCTCACCAGACAATCAACCAGGATGATCTCTCGATCATCGGAGTGATAACATCCCCCGGTCTCGAAGAGGACGTAAACGAAGCTGCAGTGCAACATCGAATGTATACTTGTCAGAAGCTGATGAATCTTCCGATATGGAATGGAGATTATGTTAGTGGTGGAACTTGATGGCGTGCGTATCGTGGTAGCTGGACGTGTGCTTGATCTTATGTGCAGACACAGCAAACAAGATGTTAAGTTTTAGTATACAGTAACACTTACATTTTAAACGTAATGTTCTACATGTAGATCCACACATTCCCATTAGTTCCAGTACCGTAGACTCCGGGGGTGGACGGGGTGGGGATGGGAGGTGGAGGTGGGGAGGGGGAGGGGTGGTGGTCACAGGTGGCAAATGCCCCTCCTGAGATGTGAGTAAACAAAATTAATCAGACTTTACTGTCGTGATATTATGACAGCAAAACTATTAAAAGTGGTTCCTTTAGACACCATGATTCAATACCAACACCAACAGCTCAAACGCTGACTGTTACATACAATAATTATTAGATACGTAAAGGGCGTGAAAACTGCGATGTTTTCTGTCGTTTACATGAATATATATACAGTATATATAATACCGTGGAGCATGTGCTGTTGGCCTCTCGCTGTGTCAGGAGTCATAATATGGGGAATCTCTCTTGGTGTGTCCTTGTCTCGTAACACTGTTTAATTCAGTCAGCTTACATGTACATGTAATGTAGGTTGACACTCGCGGTTGGAAATCTAGAATTCGAATCCGACCGTTGTCAACATGGTCTGTTTACTGAGGAGGTGATGGTCGTACGACTAATTATAGTCGAGACTCGCTACGATACACGTAAAGTAACACAACACAACGCCTCAGAACATTTAATATGATATCGTCTTGAAAAACCGGACGTGTAGTATATTCGTAGATATGGATCTATTAATAGAAAAATAGAGATACGTCGTACATATAGCAAGAGCCGCTATTAATTCTGTTCGTGATGAGGACACTATCGCTCAGATCACAGGCACTTGAAGCAGGCCAGTAGGTAGTTTTAATTATTTGTTTAACACACAAATATTTTGGGTTGTTTTTCCAATATTTTTGGTGGGTGTTTAATCAGTTTATCATTCTAAAGAAATATGTGTACAGAATACAAATACAAATATGTTTTATTAAAATACCCACCCACCAACGATATGTTATGTCATTGGTGGGTGCCTATTTGTTTTTAATTTGTTTACCCTTTTTTTTAAGAATGATATACACTTGGATAACCCACAACAAATATTGAAAAAAAAATGAAAAATTTGTATTTGTGCTAACAATTAAGTAAAACTACATACATGTAGTAGCCTGTTTCAAGTGCATGTGTAATTATGCACGCTAAATCACTCAACGAAGTGATTACAGTAACTCCGTATTCCAAGCTGCAATCTTACACTAAATGTATGTCAAGGCGTATGTCGGAAATGCAACAGCTATTCAACGCGTACATCATAATCTAGCATACAGCTGAACAATTTATACACGCGTGGCGTATATACTAGTAATAGATTTTGATTCATTTTTTCAAACATCATAACATCAGAGTGTATTTGAATTCATCCTACCTGTATTAATCATAGCTATAGTACAGCCGCAAGCTTCTCTAAGCGTTCAATTACGGGGCTCGCAAGTTTCTCTTCAAATACTTCAACCCAGGTCGAATGTAAGAATCTGTTCTATCTCCGATCGCGTATAACTAAAGCCGACGACCTCGTGACCGTGTAGACGGGAACACTACTTTGTCGTAATATAGCCGTTGATTTATGGAATTCAAGCCAATATAACATGTCCTAATAGAATCTCCATTGCTGGCGTTTAAACCCATTCCTCTTCATCGTGCCAGCCTCTCGGCGTGATTTGGAATAGTATCTTCTGATTAATTTACTAAAAGCGTGATTAAGTGAAGCATCAAGTCAGTCCATGTCTAGTGGGACCGCTGACGGATTCATTGTATGGCGCAGATCTATGATGGTGAGCACGGGCTATAGCGAAGACGGGGTTTGACACTGACCAAATGAATGGGATGGGAGGCCAATGTGACATCCGGTTCTTCTGCGAACGGCTGCACGTGTGCGGGTTATTTATTTGGGTGGGTTTTCTTTTAATAATTGTCTGCGACAAACGCATTCCGAGCTCGAAGCAAAGCCATTACCCATGCTACTTCCAAGCCATAACTTGGTCCGTGTTTAAATGCGACAGAAATGTGTTCAGGAAGGTCGAACGCACACGGGTCTTTACGAGATACTGTATGTCATGTTCTTTCTTCTCCGGAGTGTCTCCATCCCTCTCCCACTCTTCCCATTGGGTCTCCATCAAAAGAGAGATAAGGAGAGAGAGAGAGCGAGAAGAGAGAGAGAGAGAGGGAGGGAGGGAGGGAGGGAGGGAGAGAGATAGCCAGACAGAGAGGGAGGGAGAACAGAGACAGACAGATACCCAGATACACATAGATAGAAGAGATAGAGAGAGATAGAGAGAGAGACAGAGAGACAGAGAGAGATATATATATATATATATAGAGAGAACGACCTGTACACAGAAACGTCCGCGCCTTGTAAATTGTAAATTAATTCAACAGTATTAGTCCACATTCTACAGAAGATAATGGCAGTGCAATTACCATCGTTTCCAGATAACGGTATTCTATGTCACTGATACATTATGCATAGGAACAAAATGCACAACTACTAATCTAGTATTTAGCCAAACCTGCCAATGCGCTGGTTATTTAAAATGCAATGGGCTGTTTTACCGAGATAACTGGTTAGACGTGTTTGATTAGTTCGGTGAAATTAACTGCCGCATGGGGAAATTAAGTCATTATATAATGTCTTATCCATGACATTATCTGAAATAAGTATCGCGACAACAGCTTATTTTGAAGAGCAAAACGAACACACACTGTACAGGAACTTTACGTATTTCCGTCTGTTATATTAAAGCTCGTATATTATTCTGACGTAAAGCTTTGCAGATACACACTTGAATATTCGACCGTGAATGCATAGGTATAATTGGTGAAATCCTAGATGGGTAGGCTACGCATAAGCCACACATGTATTAGACGAGGATGAATACATTAATAGGTTATTTGATTTCATTGAATAATGTAACATTTAAATAGTATAAATGTATATCACGAATTACCCTCATTTGTATCGTTATCATACAGTTGTTGTTGTTGTTGTTGTTAATTGGGGTTTAAAGCCGTTTTCAAGAACGGGCTAATATGTGGCTTGTATGCAGTGTATGCATGTGTATTGTTGTGTGTGTATATGACTGCTTGTGCCAGTCTGGGTATTTCACCAGTCTTTATAGTGCTAGTTGTCTGGAATATCATGCCGCAGTTAACATGGATACTCCACTCAGACACATTATATATACTGACTCCGAGCCGATCAGTCCTTGATTTACCCCTATAATGATGAGCGTCAAGCAGGGGAACAACAAGTACCATATTTTAACGTATTTTGGTATAACGCGGCCGGGGATTCGAACCCACGACCTTCCGCTCTCCGGGCCGACGCTCTAACCACTGCGCTCTTATCATACAGTAGAAGTATATGTACATGTATCATGTGTATATTTCGTGTACGATCTCGCTTGGAATTGTCCGCTGATTTGACTATTATATGCACTGATATTATCTATGCTACATGGCATACTTGATCACGTCATTTAACGTCCATCTATGCGATTTGTCTCTGTGTTATTCCACTTACTATAGTATGTGTTTGAGACCGCCTCCGTGGCGTAGTGGTTAGAGCGTCGGCTCGGAGAGCGGGCCGCGTCATACCAAAAGACGTTAAAATATGGTATACTTGTTGTTCCCCTGCTTGGCGCTCAGCATTAAAGGGGTAAAACAAGGACTGCTCGTCAGTATAATGTGTCTGGGTGGAATACGCATGTTCTAACTGCGGAACGTTATTCCAGTGAACTAGCACAATACTTGTACACGCAGTCATTATATGCACACACACACACACACATGCATACACTACATGTACATACAAGCCGTGATGTGAGCACATTCTTGAAAGCGGCTTTAAACCCCAATTAATAACAACAGTATGTTGTTGATTAATGTCACGATGGCACACGTGGACTATGAATCTACATGTAAGTGTACTCTTGGATATAGAGTGGGCCGTGCTAACGTACATGTATAGTGCAATATCATAGGACTGCATAAAAACACCACGGAGTTGCAAGTTCCAACCCGATACTGGGAACTCGATGTAGATGACTGCAGAAGACTAGTTTTACCTTTCAGATGCGATGCAATTTTGGACTACTGCAGTGCAGTTATCGGCCTATGTCCGTACTTGAAGCCGGGGCTTGCAGCATATGCGCTACGGGTGTTTCATGTAATAATGAGCGATACAATCGTGCAAGAACGAGGAGCTGGTTGAAGGTTATCGCTTCGATGATTAAGTAATTGAGGAAATGTGTTTACAGTCTACTGAAACAACTAGATAATGGCGACATACCGTAAGTTCGCAACTGTCTTCCATAATTATATAAGCTCAGATGAAATTCAACGTAAACGACATGACTTTGTCTCCTAGCTTGTCAACCTGAATGAAAAACGCCTGTTGATGTGGTGTACAGATTAGTCTGTGACATATTAAATATGTGCAAATATGGTCACACAAAATCATCCAAAAGGTTTGCAATAAAAGAGAGAGAGAGAGAGAGAGAGAGAGAGAGAGAGAGAGAGAGTGTGTGTGTGTGTGTGTGTGTGTGTAGAAATGGCATGTGTTTGGTGTACAATTGCCAGTATTAATTATACATTATTATATTCAATAACTTATACCGATATATTGTTTTAGAGAATAGTATGGCTATGAACTAGAGCCGATGTTTATGGTTATTCGATGAGGTAACACTAGTTCCCTTGCTCGTGACAAATCCCCACTGCCAAGGAAATTCTAAATGCGTCTGATATTCCATATGATATAACAACAACGCATTATTAGGTAAATCATGAAATTAATACGAGCATAATATTAATACGAAACATAGTATGTACATACAGTCGCATGTATTTGTATGCACATTTGACTGAATTGATGTTGAACCAACAGGAATGCAGGCATGATCGATCGCTTTTAATTTATATCGCGTTTCTGTCTAAAATCTAGAGTAGTTTATTCTAACCATTTATAACAAAATGTCACTGAAACCGAAAATTAGTTTATACTAAAAAGGTAGGAATTATGTCGACACTAGTTACACAACTCAGAAACTTCCAGCTTCTGTTTTAACTGAATTTCAAACAAACACAAAACATGTTTTGATTCAATGAAAATAATTATGTTCAACTGTATGCCAAAAACAAAATAAATGTAGTTTGAAATCAATTTTTCAAGATCGTGTGTCCAGAAAGAAAAAAGATCGTATCACACATGTGAATTTAAATTATGTTCCCGACTGATATTTACGTCCCAGTGCATTAGGCTTCCGTTGTCAGGAATGCCAATATGCTTTAGAGTTTATACGCAATCTCCTGTTTCTACAAGAGTTAGGAGATTATTTTGGTATTTTTTTGAACACCGCCTACGGTAATTTTGCATCCAACGTTGCGAAACATAGCGTTATACATGTAGCTACAGCGTTCCGACGTGTACGAATCTAATAAAAACGCTGCTGTAGAACATAATATGGAAACATAACGCTAGAGTAAATTGAAATTGTAATTAAAGGCGTATTCCATACTAATTCAAACCGGATAAATCCAAATATTTTTTAAGGACGCGGTTAAAAATACGATGTAATGATACCGATTAATATAAAAACCTAACTTAGAACATGTGTTATTAATGCGGCCAGTAGGATCATATACTATCTTTAAGTGGAATAATTACTAGCAATTACTGTTTGACGTCATCAACTACTTAATTCGAAAGATGCGTAAACCATTTAAAATGTGAGGTACCGAGGCAAGGGGAAAACGTGTGCACCAACACTGGAAGTTAGGGTAAGGTTGTCTATATAGTGAGTATTTGCTAACGTGTTACATTGTAGTACCGTGCTGAATTAAATGTCGTAATGAAGTCTACAAGAAAAGACATCAGAGATTGAAGTAATATTTTGGGAACCCCATGCCAAGTGACAAGTCATCCTCTTACATTAATTCAGTAAGTGTAACGGAATTAAAGTGCAAGAATGTTACCAAGTATACTAGTATCCTAAATACTAGTATACGTTGTCAATAGGAATGCATTAGCGATGCCCTGCTAGTCACTGTTCAGAATTAATTATTATTATTTTGTTTTTAAATAGTAGGTTACTAGTATTACATTTCGACAGACCAAACCAGAATATTGTAGTTGATGTATGAATGTAGCGCCCCGTTTAGCTATATTCCTATCCCCATTGCGCTGGTGGGTGAGGTTACGGATTGTGTGTGTGTGTGTGGGGGGTGCGGGGAGTGTGAATATAATCAATGGCAACTTTATTATGATTTACTCCTCAAAGATACGGTTCGTCAGGTTTCATGGCGTTTTCGTATTTTCTACGTGATCTAATCGCTCAACTGACTAGTTAAATATTGTATAACGTGCGCAAAGAGATCTGTCCTCTCGACATTGGAGACAGGCCTAGTAGGGATCCTTAAACAAAACATAAAGAATCCCGTATTCTCGACTGGATACAAATAAAACTGCGATGAGAAGCGGTCGTTGGCTCCACCGTCTAGATGTCAGATTAGGCTGTCACATACCGTATATGGGCATTAGGTGAATGGCGAGCACTTGTTGGTCTGTGGACGGTAATCAAGGTCGCGACTAGGGACGAAGTTACAAGCAACTTCCTGTGAAGTCTACTCGGAGGTAATATTAATGTCTAGATGTGCTAGTTTGTTTATTTGGGAAGTTTTTACTGTTGCCTTCCAGCGTGGATGATATAGGAAGACTGGGACAATGTAACAGTTTCCTGGAGTTAATAATCGTAACAAAAATAATAAAAAAAACAATGTGTGTTTAAAAGTGTGTGTGCGCGTGAGGAATGCGCAAAGATATATAACATGTAGTCGAGTTCGTTTAATTAAACATACCTCGTGGGGTTTGTTTTCAATCCATAAATGTCACGGGTGTCGGAGCATAGCCATCATTTGCCCCACGGGGTGATCTACTTGAAACTTGAAACGTCTTCGCTCCACACCCTGTGACTGTTAGTCGAAGAGGTGTCGTATATATATATATATATATATTTAAATAACTATAAAATTGCATTACATATAGTAGGCAATTAACAGTTACAACCGACCAACCATGTCATGGACATAATAATATATTGTTTTAACATTCACCCTACGTAACAAGCGAGGCTTAAATATTATTATGTTTGAACGTTAGTTTCGGATCTGATTTTAATGAGACTGCAGGCATGCCGACCTTCCAAACACAGTCGAGTACTGTGGTAGGTTACGGAAACACACGAGATATGTCGATTGCAACAGCCTGTCCCTAAACTCCCACTGACAGTGACAGGGAGTACTATGATGAGGATGAATATAATGATCTGTCGGGAGAGGGGAGAGAATAGTTTGCTTTATGGTTTTGTGAAAACTAACCAGAATCCCAGTAGATTATGGTTATGTACCATCCCCCAACATACTTGTGAGCAAGTTCTATTTAACAGCGATGTATATGAATGTGCATTTAGATTGACATCGATTTCAAATAAATAGTATAGTGACCCGGTTGAAATATTCCAAGTTCACCGAGGTATCTGAGTAATATGGTAATAATATCATGACGTAGACGACATGGACACATCACCAGTTGAATGTATGTATGCGAGAACCGCCCCCGTGGCGTAGTGGTTAGAGCGTCGGCCGGGAAAGCGGAATATCGTGGGTTCAAATCCTCGGCCACGTCATACCAAAATGCGTTAAAAATATGGTATGTGTTCTTGCCCTGCTTGGCGCTCAGCATTAAAGTAGTAAAGCAAATACTGGCCGGTGTGGCGAAATATTTTCGCCCCCCTAAAAAAAATCGCCGGCCGGCGAATTTATTTCACGCCCCCATCGAAATAAAATCTCCCCCGTTATTAAGTGTTAATCATAACGGCAGTGTTGTAGTAAAAGATAGAGCGATCGCTATTTATTGCTTTATACTACTGCAGTGTTCCACAGGTAGGGGGAGAGTTTATTTCGGTATGTATATAGTGCTCTATAATACTGCAGTGTTCCACAGGTAGGGGGAGGGTGTATTTCGGTAACTATATAGTGCTTTATACTACTGCAGTGTTCCACAGGTACGGTGAGGGTGTATTTCGGTATCTATATAGTGCTCTATACACTGCAGTGATCCACAGGTAGGGGGATGGTTTATTTCGGTAACTATATAGTGCTCTATATATTACTGCAGTGTTCCACAGGTAGGGGAGAGTTATTTCGGTAACTATATAGTGCTCTATACTACTGCAGTGTTCCACAGGTAGGGGGAGGGTTTATTTCGGTATCTATATAGTGCTCTAACACTGCTCTATACTACTGCAGTGGTCCACAGGTAGGGGAAGGGTTTATTTCGGTAACTATATATAGTGCTCTATACTACTGCAATGGTCCACAGGTAGAGGGAAGGTTTATTTCGGTCGCTATATAGTGCTCTATACTACTGCAGTGTTCCACAGGTAGGGTGAGGGTTTATTTCGGTATCTATATAATGCTATATACTACTGCAGTGTTCCATAGGTAGGGGGCAGAGAACCACTGTAATATAATGTCTTACTAAATTTACCTCGAAGGAAGCTATCTCCCTCCATAGAGTACGTTAGAATATCACTTTTAACGGGGAAGGGAAGCATAATAATAATAATTATTATTCTATGCAATCCTCCTAAGATAATTACAAACGGGATTCGAGCGATATAGTCGGACATACCATAGCGACATACCATTACATTAGTAGATAACCCTAAAGGGATGACCGTAGTCAACCGCCACTGAATCAAATAAATGAAAATACATATTTACAAAAAAATATATCTATGTCACTATATTCGAAGAATACTCTACTATAATATGAGCGAACAAATATTACCCCAATATGTAACATGCTACATCAGATAAGTATTCTAGTGTGGAATCTAAATGAACTCTTCCCTCCATAAGTAAGTCTCTACATAAGATGTGTAGACTATCTGGAGGGCGATTTACTCTA
>JAULBO010202376.1:0-12907 GCA_032355325.1 Clypeosectus delectus
TCGCTCGTTAGATACCAAAGCTAGTCACTCGTTTCATAAACATGGTATGACACGGAAGCTCGTTTAGTATTCTCTATTTATCTGTTGCGCTAGAAACTCAAGTTAAACATTTAAACAAAAACCCCATATATTTAATATGTATACATGTGCATCATAAAGTATTAATAATCATATATAATATAGTAGTTGTTATTTATTTGTTTGCCACTCGCTTTTATTTAATACATATGGAGATATTTGTGTTCATCTCTTCTTCTTTTTTACACGTTTCATCTATTATTTTTTTAGTATTATTAAATATGAATAATACCAGTATACAGTGTATAAGGATTCGGCTATTGATTCGCATATTATGTGTATAACAAAATTCGTAAGTAAAATATAAAATAGATTTACACAAAGCGAATATCATAATAAACATGATGATGTGCATGAATACAATGCGTTGAATAAGTAACCATACTAGTATCTAGAAAGTTCAATACACCCGTCTTCAGCATAGTACATACAACTCGACCAATGAAGTAAGAACACTACCCCGGGGTGTTTAGAGAGGGCGTGACTGTATTTAAAACCACGGCCACCTTCTTAACCCGGTGAGAAATTACCACAGGTGATCTCTGCCCACAGCTAGCTTGACTATCCTGTTTAAATACGTTCAACAATAGTTAGAAATATGGAATTTATCAGTTTCCCTCCTACGTTACGCGCGTCTATTGAGGATCCTTTTGGCGACTTTTCTCAGTTGTCGAGGCTCGTCCTTGAGGGAAATATCTTGGCCCTTTTGTGACCCTTTGAAATACTGTATCTAACTAGGGTGACTTGTGGTACTGGGTAGGCGAAAGCCTGACGTCTGTGGGTACCCGATTAGAATCTATAAGACGATTAGGGCCATGCGAAAATGTCCTGTTCATTAGGGATGGTTGGCAGGCTCGCTATTATTATTATTATTATTATTAGTAGTAGTAGGGTAGATCTACAGGTGTTAAGAGTAATATAAATTATACGGATATGTGCGTGATTTAGTAAAGAATATTAATATGGAACCGTTTCATAATTATATATGTGCACACTGACACTGTCACTTATCCTGATTCCATGGAATCCAGATTGGCCACTTTATACTAAATTCTGTCAAAACTTACTTCAACACCAAGTGTGGAGCAAGACTATATACATGTAGCTCAGTTTGTTTCGTATAATGAAGATTATAATTTGAAAGTGTACATTTTCTATAGACCCAACGTGTTCCAAAACAAAATGTCAAAACACCCAACGTGTTCCAAAACAAAATGTCAAAACTAATATTAATTCTAGAAATCTCTAGCTACTATACAGCTGTAAGTACATCCTACTATACAGCTGTAAGTACATCCCTGTTGCCTATATCAGCACTACTTCAAGTGACGATATATCGTATATTTTTCATAAGCATATTTTTTTTACCGTAATTATTGTGTTTAATTTCCTAAACCAAGTTATTGTTCACTCTTTTATCGCTGACATCCGTGAAGCTCTAATCTCGCATTCAGAATTTTCCACCTGAAATAATGTGTCAAATTATTGTCTAGACATTGAATACTCTGAACGATATCAGATTCTAGCAGTGAGGTTTATTCGTACGAGCCGTTCCGTTATCTGATAATGCCAACAGGAATTGGTGGTTTTCTCCACTTGAGAGGAAAATATGCATTTGTGTATTTCGGATCGACAGAGATAAAATATACAATAAAATGACAATTACAAATACGCCCTTACCTTGCTGTGTTGTGTTTGATGTCAATGCGACTGCCCGTGGAAATTGGTTGGATAAAAGTATTTCCTTGAATAAACACTAGGCAAAATATTCCAACATGGAAGAAAGAATGGTCGGTTAAAATAATGTTTATTGAATTGATGAATCCACAAAACATGTACATACTAGTATGTTTTAAATGTGTTAGTTCGAATGCGCAGCGGTTTATATTTTATTATTCAAATTAAAGTAGTTGTTCTTGTTTGGGGTTTAAATCCGCTTTCAAGAACGTGCTGATATCACGGCGTGTGTGTAGTGTATTCATGAATGTATCTGCATATGATGTCTGCGTGTGTTACCGGTAGTCCGGATAGACTATCCATAGTCAGAGGATGATTTCAAGTAAATTATTTATTGATACATTCTACTGATGGGTATATAACATTACATGTAATTTGAAAGGAACCTTTGAATTAACCTCTGTTCCCCAGAAAATCTAGACTTGTTTTTGTTCATGGGAGAGATTTGGAATAGGAGTATTTGGTTGAGAACAGGGTCTATAGTCCGGGTATTTCATAGTGCTAGCTCATTGGAATATCATGCCGCAGTTTGAACAAAGTAGTCTAAACTTTATAATGTGTATACAGTGAGCGTCGCCCGTCATTATATCATATTTCCGACATTTCTTCTCTGCATTATCACAAAAATCAGTTGTTCTTACAAACTAGACAGAGTTCGGGGGATAGTCAGCACATATAATTAATACATGTTGCAACTGCTTATCCGATGTGAATTTAAAAAAAACTTCATAACGGATTAGACCATGTTTCGATAAAACATGGGCAACATTTATTTTTAAATGTACTAAAACCGTTGAGGGACTGCTTCAAACTATATTATGAAGTACAAAATATCAAAGTAAACTATTTGTTTAGTAGAAACAGCAGTAGACTAATACTGCTTTATGATCTGTAACACCGAGCACACGGATAGGCTTCGTTTGGTCGTCTCCCTGGCGTATGGTTAGACGCGGCGTCGGTCCGAAGCGCGGAAGAAAAAGAAAAAGAAGAAGACATTTATTTGTCTTGAGTGAAATTATTTTACGGAAGGTCGGGGGTTCGATACCTGGTCGCGTCATACCAAAATACGTTACAATTCGTACTTGTTCGGACCTGCTTTTAAAAGGTGTAAATGAATCAGTCTTGAGTTGGCTATCCACTTTCAAACTGTGGCATGGTAATACAGTGTGCAAGAACTATAAAACTAGTGAAAATCAAGAATAGTACAAATAAACTGACATACATTCACATGCACGCAGGCCGTTATATGAGAGCGAGAATCCTGAAAGCAGTTTTGAACCAGAAAACGACAACTTTATGAAATACGAACATCACAAAGTGAACCATCATTCATTAAAAACATAATGTTTCAAATTGTATCCATTTAATTCTTACATAAGCATGCCTCTAATTTGTACATGTTTTCATCAGCTCATTCGTGGTATCATAATGGGTGTTTATTATTCCTGATGCGATACCAATGAAGTTGCATTAATTACATGAATTCTTCCAAAGAAACTGAAGAGGTACAACGAACATATTTGTCCAAGAGATGTTCAGTCGTTAAATAGATACACTGCGATGATTTAGATATTAGAGAAAGTGACCAGTTTACATTGCGAAACTATTTTACACAGCAACCAGATCAGCACGCGCAAATTTCCCGAATTTATTAAATAACATTGGATGTAATCTTCAATAATTAGCAACAGCAATTCGAGAAATACGTCCGAGGGATCTAATACCAGTGACTGAGATCAGAAACAGAATCCCTTTGATATTAGATCTGTACATCAATTAAAGAGGCAAAGCCAAAGGACGCCCTCCACCCACCTAATTAACGCAAGACGCCCTCCGCCCACATAATTAACGCAAATTGAAGCCCGTCGTGAACGATTTGCCTCCCGAGTCCCAGGGTGGTAACCCTCCGACTACATACATTACATGTATGGTACTGCTGCAATGCGAGTTCCACGGCACAGGTAGTTCTGTGATACACGCCCACGATGTATTCAAAAGTGTTAGCTAGCACCGATTCAAAACTTCAGTTTATATATATATACTAGTAGGCTATATATATTTTTAATTTATATATTAAACTCCGATGTAATTTCTCACATTGAGAAATAAAATTGCGGCAAGTCGATAGAATTTTCGGTTGGTGTTGTTAATTGGGGTTTAAAGTCGCTTTCAAGATCGTGCTCATATCACGGCTACAGGCGTGTATTCAGTGTATGCATGTGGGTATGTGTATATAACCGCTTGTGCCAGTCTGGATATTTCACCAGTTTTTACTGGTGCTATAGTTCACTGGAATATCATTCCGCAGTTAGAACACGGTTACTCCACTCAGACACATTATACTGACTCCGAGCCCACCAGTCCTTGCTTTACCCATTTTATGCTGAGCGCCAAGCAGGGAAACAGTAAAGTATACCATCTTTTAACGTCTTTTGGTATGACGCGACCGAGGATTTGCGCCACGGAGGCGGTCGAAAGATGTCGATGACAACGTTCGTGGGAGTTGCCTTAATTCTTGGGCGATCATGATAGGATAAGATACAGCTTTATTACAATAAAGGATTTTTTTGGTTTGCATTATATACAGAGAGGATGCGCTGTCTGTAGTCTGTACTGTGGCAATTCAAGTTGTTACCATTGTCTCGTCAGTGCCAGCCGGTGCTCGCAGGTTTACTGCAACTTTCGGATGGTGCAGGTTTACCCCTGCCATACATTGACACGGCTTGATCATTATGAGTGAAACAAATCTGGAAAGCAGTTTTAAATTTCATAATATTTAAAAATTTTAAATTAAAAAAAGAAGTAGAGGTATCACGTCTACGCGGGCTAAAGATGATATCATTGCTCGGTATCACCAGACAGGTTACTATATAGGTATTATACCGCTCCTAAACTGAACTTGGCTCCGTATCTCAGCTACATTCCGAGATTCCTGCAGTGGAGTCTAGTCAAACAGGTACCACGTGGTCTCGATGGCCAACCATTCCATTCCAAATGAGCAACCGCGGGTTCCAATTCCAGAATAATGAGACCCACGTTCTCTCTCCAGCGCAACCCCTCGATAGTCAATTTACGTTACCAGCGTTATAATTCGACACCGCGAGTCGCTTACTTTGCGCTATCCCCCCGGTTGGGTTGGGTAACGAAACGTTTCTGTACACGATGTAGTTAATCGCGCGTAATTGCTAGCTGGGAGTTTGAACCGATAGGAAATCGGAACCATCGGTTATAAAAGCGGGTCCGTCAGCGTCGCAGCTGGGGTGCATTTGCTTACCTCCGAGTTTTACTAACGCATGGAGTAATCGACTGAAAAGCTATCTCTTTCGGCTGTTACAGAAGATAAACCCGTATGTTGTAAATGGACATACAGTGATACCGTACCCACGATAGCCGCGCATGCGTGTGTGTGTGTGGTGATACTGTAGGCCTACATGTAGGATAAATATCTACGTTAGTGGTCTACGTCTTATTGACGTCATCCTAACGACTAACAACACATGAAACTTTCATTAGCACCAAGAAAAGAGGTGACGTAGGCATGTTCAGTACGTTAATTCCCGTTCGTGTGTTTGTAATCATCGATATATACTATAGTAATTAAAGCTGAACTTTTCATTTAGGGCTACTTTGATATTACTAGTAAAATCAACGTAATATTTGATTGGTTATACAATCTCAACGTCATTTTGTAAATGGATCTAGTATATGAAGACTATTACAATTTATATTTTCAAATTGTGACTAACCAGGAGATCGGAGGGTCGTCGAGTATATGAAGACTATTACAATTTATATTTTCAAATTGTTACTAACCAGGATATCGGAAGGTCGTCGAGTATATGAAGACTATTACAATTTATATTTTCAAATTGTTACTAACCAGGATATCGGAAGGTCGTCGATTGCAATCCTCCGTCGCGTCATATCAAAAGACTTGACAAGATGGTATACTTGTTGTTCCCCTGATTGGCGCTCAGCATTAAACTGGTCGGCTCAGAGTCAGTATACTGTGTCTTTAAGTGGAGTATCCATGTTATTCCAGTGAACTGGTGAAATACCCATCCTAGCACAAACAGTCATATGAACATACACACATAAAAGCCGCGATAGGAGCTAGAACGTTCTTGAAAGCTGCTATAAACACGAATTAACAACAACAACCCGCAATGAATTCATAGGAAATTGAAGTTAAAAGGTTTTCAATTGGGGCTTACTTTGACACTATTCTCAACTTAATATTTGATTGGTCGAAATGTTTGAACAATCTCAAATGTAGTTTCGAAACTTATTTGAAGACTATATTTTCAAATTGTATTCAGCCTTAGTTATGAACCCGACCGTAATTATTATAATATGTTCAACATGATCCTGCATGGATACAAAGTTTGTGACCCTTTGGAACAAACAAAGCGCGAGTGGAATGCCGAGGTGACAACACATCGACAAAGGCCACGTCACAATATAAGAGCATAGAAGCCGTAGCCTAAACTCCTGTGGTCATTATAAATGACACATGCCCGCACAAGTCCGAGTTATTGACTCAAATATCTGGAACATGTGTTTGAAAGTGTAATTGCTCGACAAATGGTCGCGGAGTCGACGTAACGAGCGAGATTAACTTTTGTTCCCGGTTCGCCGTCGACGAACTTCTGACATAACGTCATCGATTTCCTCCGAGTGGCTATTATCGCACCGGAGCTCAGAAAACAGATACAATAGCGCCCACAATGGCTTGGAAATTGTATATTGATGGAGTTACGCATTACGCAACGACGGCTGTTGGTAGTTCTTGGCACAGAATACGTAACTAACGCGACTGGCTTTTAGTAATTGCTGTACGCGCGCGTTGAACTGGGTTCGATCTTTTCGATACATGGCAAAATTCTTCACCGCGCGTTTGGTTGACTATTACAATTTTAATGTTCAAACGACATTTGACATGGAGATATATTCATTTTATTTGCAAACGCACGTGCGTTATAAACCACCCCTCTGCTGATTTAATTACCAGCACTGCTGTATCTATAGGTACATCCGGTTGCCTAAAGCAAGAAGGTTAAAACAGCTACACCCATTTCTCATTTATTGCTAGTTAATAAGTATCAATATTTTCATAGTTAATTGATTTCTTTGAAAGCACCAATTGATACTGTACATGCAGGTGAGAAATCCTGTAGTCAATATGGCCTATACCGTAATACTTGTTTGGATAAAGGGAGCGGAAATTACTTTCGTTGAGAATCAGAACACCCTCGAGGTATTTACCCCGTGTCAACACCAACTGCTGCCATTGATGGAGACTGCTCGAAAGTCACTTCATGTTACTAAAGTTACGTCGCGAAGTATGTAACATACAGTTCTGAATGAAGCTTACATGGCCAACCAGATACGCCCCAAAACAACTTATTTAATTCTTTGTATAATAGGTATTGTAAGTCTCGTCTGGAAACCATTTCCGTAGACAGGCTTCCGGTGACACCTAATCGAAGCTATAGCATTAGATATTTGCTTATCAAAGTTACCGGTATGTTTAATGAACATCGATAAGGCATGGTTTGAAAATGGAACTGTAGCTTTGAAAGAAAAATTACTAAGAACCACTCAATATCTGTAGACCACATTTCGTGAACATTAAAGAATGGTTGCTAATGATGCTTGCAATGGTCTAGCTACGAATGGCATCTGTATCATGACGTGTTTATGTGAATGTGTTGCTCATTTAGATATTTGACCAGTTTATGTCACCGGATTTTGAATGAATCTCGGGAAATCTCCTGTCCACAACTGTAAACGAGTTTAACACTACTGTATTGTTTCAATATATAGATTTGCTTAGTCATGGATAATACAGACTGTAGGAAATCTATTTAATGTTTTATACTGTATAAGCCGTATTTAACCGATAAAGGAATTCATGCATTTATTCTACAAGATATTGTAACCATTGTATGCATACTACATATACATGACCATGTACATCTGTGTTAAATATTGAATCATAATTTCTTTTTAAACAAACATTGTCGATCACCACAGTTAAATGACAGTATTATAATTAAATACATTAAAACACTTTGTCTATAGGAATTCTGAAAGCCACACCTACAACTTTAACAATACGCATACACGCCTTGGGTTAAATACGAACGGATTTGTATACAATAATGCTACAAGTAAACAACCGAGATATAAGTATATGGCTTATATCCGAAATTACTCTCATGTTGGTCAGTTCTTAGTTTGGCTGCGAGTCAAACTGGGGTCAGGTTGTAGCTATGTACATTCCCGTTCTCGGGCCGTTGACCATTGTTCAAGAACATGGAATAATTTGCTTCAGCTTTCCATCGTAATTGAGAATTAGTCGACCAAGCACGTTACGAAACCGCGTTATGTATTACACACGAAGCCGTTGTTGTAGAACTTTACTGAAATGCGCAGTTGTATACCGTGACTGGAATTGTAATGATGGAAAGCTGTAATTTAGTACACGAGAAACGTCCTATCATTTAGGTTCACTATAAGCTGAAATTCGTTCGACTTGTCATCAACAATAAAACATGTGATCTTGCTTCACAACATATAAGCAAAACAAAAAAAATATTTATGGCTGTGTTAGTGTGTTATTACATACTAGTATTTCAAAACTTCCCAAGTGACAATATTGATAGTTCCTTTTTGTTTATATTGTATAGATCACCCAATTTCATTAACCTTTCTTTGAATTCATGCATGCATGATTTTGTGACGATCAAATGGGGTTCAATTGTTATCCCCGTTAAAATGTTTTTTTGTGTGTGTGGCTTTGCTGATATACGATGTTTGTTTTAAACAGGATAAGAGGCACTGTGCGGTGTTATCTCCCTTGGCGACCATGACCCACCATCAGTATCCGGCCGACAGTGCCACGTGGCTTGCAGAGAGCCCACCAGATGCTTCCCACTTCATGCCCAAGATGGTGCACCGTCGCGCCAAACGCATCATCCCCGACACAGAGAAGGACGACAAGTATTGGGAGAAGCGGAAGCGGAACAACTTGGCCGCGAAAAGGTCCCGGGAGAACAAGCGAAAGCTGGAAGTCGACATCCGGCATAAAATGAATTACCTGGAAGAGGACAACGCGCTTCTGCGGAAAGAGATCGCCATCATCAAGTCGAAGTTTGGCATTCCTCCCGAGCAGAGTCTCCTGACACCGGAAGAGCGTGCGCAGTGCATGCAGGAAGTTAAAGCTGCGCAGGCGGCAGCGGAAGTGAGCGCCCGGGTGGGATGCGAGAACGGGGTGTACCCCGCGTCGCTGCTGTCAGTTCCCGGGTCCCCGATGGACCGGAAGCACGGCGAGCATTCGGACAGCGACGACCACGACCGGAGCCTGTCGGACGACGGTTCAAGGCCAGACTCGGCACACATGACTCACGGGCCGTCGGTGTACGGCCAGTACAACCCTCCATTGACCTGGGGGACCACGACACAGCATTTCCAGCACCAGTACGACAATCAGAGAGACCAAGGCATGAACAATGGCTACACTGACAAAATGAACAATTATGACCGATACGCGAGTCAGGCGAACCACTTCTCACGCAACACCTACGACTACTACTCGCAGTACGCTTCTCAGGGACAAGCGCTGTACACCACCAACAACCACATCCAGGGAGTTCCTTCCCCTGCCGACCTTTCAACGAGAACGAAACGGCCCGACCAAGACATTATCAGTAGTCTGGGAAAGCAAAACGCCGGACCGGAAGCGGTACAAACTCCCAACAGCCTCTCATCCGGCATGTCGGGGAACCTTCACATGGAGTCGGCAAGTCTACACGCGCAGCTGGCGAGGAGCCAGGACCTGTTCACACACAACCTCGCCGCGTTGCCGCAGGACGGGCCCTCGGCTATTCCCAAGGTGGAGTCGACCAATCAGCTTGGCGAGCCAAACGACCTTCACCGGGAGAACGTCGAGTTGAAAGAGAGGCTCAGCAATCTGACCACGCAGGTGGAGAAGATGAAGAGTATCGTAATGAAAGACTGAGGAGCGATGCCAGCGAACTATTTATGCCAAATATGTGTCGAGATAATAGTGGACGTTACGTTTAACAAGAGGCAATATCGATGTCGATTGTTAAATGACATCGTGTGTATTATAAATACAATTATGGTTCCCGCCATTACGACATAGTGTAACACGTACACAAACAGCGTATCCCCCCACTCGTAGTAACTGTTTAAAAAATAGCAGTACATCCATTCAAAGGTCTGAAAGGAAACGCATTACCTAAAGTGGAAACCAGGCCCCGATTTATCGAGAGAAAAAATACTTGTTTGCTTGGATTGAGAAAAATATCGACTCGAAGCTGTAGAATTTGAACAAAATCTCAAACTGTCGATAGGATTCTTTTCAAGCTGAGCACAAATGCAAGCTCTGAGCCTCAGTTAGTTTCGTGGAAACGTGGCTAGATCAAAATCCATGAATCTTAGTTTGTTTCCGTTCGTCTTCAGTCCCATCATAGTAAAACTCACCCCGTCATAATATTTGTCCCGACTGCCTTCCGTGAACTATACGGAACGTTAGCCAATCTGTTCGCTTCTTACCAAACCATATTATTAGTAATTAGGACACGGTACAGCGTGCGTGAATGAATGAATCAGTCCACAACAATACGACGTTACAGAATAGCTAGTACCCACCCATGCAATACGTACCGAGCATTTGCGAGACGGAACTAGTCTCATAATTATGTTTATTGAAGCATTTATTTGATTGGCTGCCACTCAGAGTTCGTGAAAAGTACACGCGTGGGGTTCTGTGATAGAATACTGCTAAAACGAATAATTCTAGTAATATAAAATGATAAATATGCATAGTCTACATATGGGCTCTATATTTATTATAGATCTAACAAAACGCCATATAAATTATATATAAAAGGAGTTGTGCTATCAGTCTAGGTAAATCTCTCTTCGCAAACTTATAATATAGCAAGTTTGCGAGGCGAGATTTATCTAGACT
This sequence comes from Clypeosectus delectus, assembly GCA_032355325.1. Taxonomy (NCBI): domain Eukaryota; kingdom Metazoa; phylum Mollusca; class Gastropoda; order Lepetellida; family Lepetodrilidae; genus Clypeosectus; species Clypeosectus delectus. The sequence goes on from JAULBO010202376.1 coordinate 10,817, forward strand.
GATAGCATGATGACTGCTTTTATAACTAAAAACAATTATTTTTTAACGGAGTTTTGTTAGATCTATAATAAATATAGAGCCTATAGACTATGTATAGTTATATTATTATAATTATTGTTTATAACACTAGTAGTATATCACTGAACCCATGTGACGCGAGACAACGGCCAACCAGGATGCTTATTGATCTTTGAGTAGCGGAATTGCACCAATATTTAATGATATATTATGCATTGACCAAGTGAATTGAAAATGATGAACTAAATGTTTTAGGCAATGTATAATTTATTCTGTTGTCTAGTTCTACTTGTATAGAACTTTATAGAACGGGGCCCGAGGTTACTAAACTTTTTGAGTACGATTTCATGCTCAGACTCAATATTACATGAGGATTTGTGAACAATACCTCGAGCTGAGCATGGAATCGTGCTCATAAAAGTTTAGTAACCTCGGGGCCGTATGGATTTCGGTATTTGTCTGAGTATATATAATTATATATATACGTTCATAGTCTACCGACAGTGTACAGCTAGGCCACCAAAGAAGTATACAATGTCATATACAGTATTGTAAATTGTAGACCTACGATATCTTATATAATAGATTAGTGTGAGCGAATTACACCTTCATAATTATCATATCAAGTTCACCATTGTGTTGTCGTGTAATTATTAGTAGCCAATACGTGTATTCGCCTACGTCACCAGGGGCCCTATTCTCGAAATTTCTTAACTTACAAATTTCTTAGACAGAAAAGATATCTTTAAAATTGACATACCTGTAAGCAGAAAAACAGTCAGGCAAATTCTTAGTACTTATGAACTTCTTAAGATTTAAAAGGTTTCGAGGATATATCCAAGTGCACCTGCCGAGAGTCAAGTGAAACAGAACGAAAGAAATCCTCCTGAATATTTTAAATTAAAGTGTGCAAAGTACGTTAGTAACAGCATCAATCGTTAACAGGTGTCTACACGAAATCCTTGAAAAACAGTATTCATAGTGTGTGAATAGTGCAAGGTAATATTGTTACGGTTTTAAAAGAAATATTATTTTCACTTCCTTCCTAAATAACAAACAGGGAATGGAATCATATAATTAGTCTAAATACTGTGTCAGTTGTTTTTGAACTTGCAGGTAGTTAATCTTTTTTTTCTCTTGCTGACAAAATTATTATACAATCCAAGAGCGCTATTTTATTTATTCGTTACAATGTACAGTTTAAAACATTGCTATACGTTATGGATTCTGTGAATGAAACGTGCTCTATTTAAACGATTATTATTATTACTATTATTATTATTGTTAGATATTCATTCTTGAATCCAATCATTTATTTTCATTAATTATGTGCTACTTGTCTCATCCCAGAATAAAACATACATCTATGTTGAATGTTGTCTGCAGTTATCTGTTTAAACAGTACTTCCAAAGGACCTCGGAAATCGTTGCTAAATCCAGGATGTTCAATAGAATGACAATGTACGCCCACATGTTACATTAAACACAATACTAGTATACACCAATACAAAAAGAGAATACATTGTACATGTATTCTCTTTTTGTATTGGTGTATACTCACGGTTCACGGTTACACAATCGTATACTTACTTTGTGAAAGGGGCCCTTTTATTTGGTAACAAATTATGAATAACGAATACCACTATAAGAAGATAATATTATACAGCTGTAGGACCCTTACTTTTTTTTAATGTCATTATCATAACTATAATTCAGGTACAATTAATGATAAATTATTAATCTAATTATTAGATTTGAGTTGGGTATAGGGTCGTTGACGCGCGCCAGTGTTGGCCCTTGTACTATGTAAAGCATGGCAGTCGTAAAATGCAGAACTGGTTTATACAGATTTATATAAGTTCATGTGCATGTACTATAGTATATCGCGTTCTGTATTGCCAATAATTTTCAAATCACGAAACAATTCTAGCTAATAAGCTATCTACAATAGAGGGTAATTTTCGTTGTTTTATAATTGTGTTTGAAAATGTAGGCATATTCAATGAATAATATATTTACAGGAATAGCTCATTTAAAGTTAGTAATTGAAATGTCGTTGAAATTACGTAGACA
>JAULBO010202597.1:0-12906 GCA_032355325.1 Clypeosectus delectus
CTTTCAGAATATGTAATAACCCCGATAGTGACCATTTTTCCTATGCAAGTATGATCTTGCCCCTTTAAAGGCGCTTTCCGGGCCGAATAGCGTACGTACCAAGCACCCTAGAGCGCACTTGTAGAAGTCCAGAGTTTCCGGCGCGAGAGGAGCAGATCCGGTGACCAAGAACTCCACCCGCCCACCGAACATCGCCTGGACCTTGTAGAACAACATCCGGTCCCAGATACTGTTCCTTCGGATTATGCCTCTGTGTAAACAGTCGTACTATTAATTCGTGATAATATAGTCACAATTGTTATTGAAATCAATCAGACATTTCACACATATACTTCTGCAAAGGTCGAGGAAACTAATTAACTCCTGCAACATCATCTGCGCCATTAACTTTCTTAGTTCTCCCTCATGTAGCCATCCGGAGATGCGCTATACAGCCATGCTTATGGTTAATCCAACAGGTCGACTGTGAAGTATGTGTAGCGGTATGCGACCATGCAGAGTTGCGCAGGTTATAGTTGCTCCTACCTCTTGACTTCTTCACGTTTACTAGACACAGCCCAGTCTAGGATGTATGACTTGAGAGCGCTCGCCTTCACTTGCGAGTACACCTGAGGGTAGAAATAATGTAGTCTGACTGGCAATTGAACTACTAGTACTTCACGCTTGTCACTAAAAGTTGGCACAGGGTAAGGACATGAGTATATACCCAACCAGTTCCAACTTTACATCTTCGTCAGGGCTCGACATTAACTTTTTATCTTGGCTGTCCGATCGGGCAACCAGGGGGTCACTTTCACCTGTCCGAAACATAAACTTACCTGTCCGTATTTATACACAAAATGTTTCATTTGTACTGATACACATTTACATTGTGTACTAGTGACTGTGTGTATTGTGAATGTTCAATTAAAAAATACGTCCATGCCCTGAGGGATCGAAGTTAACTTTTTGTCTTGTGTGTCCGTCTGAAATATCAATTTACTTGTCCACGTTTTTAAAGCAAAATTATTCATGTCTGACGGGTACATTTATTGTAGACTCCATCATAGTTGTCAAAATCAAAACAGTAAGACAAATAGTACATTCATATCCATTTACTGTGCACAGTATAAAATGATATACAAATGAAATATTTAAACACTGTAAAAATTCAAAAGTGAACTGAAAGTATAACAAAAGAAGTATTTCGCCTAGGAAAGTAATACTGAAACTCAATAAACAGAAAAAATATATCAATCTCCTGATTCAACATAATAATAATATACATTATGGTAAAAGTTCAAAAGTGAACTGAAAGTATAACAAATGAAGTATTCCGCCTAGGAAAGTAATACTGAAACTCAATAAACAAAAAAATATATCAATCTCCTGATTAACCATAATATAACATGGTAAAAGTTCAAAAGTGAACTAAAGGTATAACTAAACAAGTGATCAATCTGACTCAAAATAATAATATGGAAATTCAATAACTTTTAACAGCAAAGTATATCACCCATTGAGTAATCTCATGTCAACAATTAGGAATGTTCATGTTAGTTGTCAGCAGCTAGAGGTTTCATGGGTTGTGGGCCAGAAGGTAGTCCAGCAGATCGTCATCTTCGTCAGGACCTTGTGCTACCGCAAACTGGGAACGGCGAGCTCTCTGTCCTTTTGTCCACCACAGATGAACAGCTCTCTCTGCATCATACGCTTCAAGGGTGGGACCTTCAATAGACAAGAAGATATGCTACGTTACACATGATACTCAGCATTGATTAAGTGATAAAACAACGCTTATTCACGCCGCTTATTGTAGTCATGTCAGTATAAATATATATTGTTTTTGCAAGTAAATTTTAGTAAGTAAGTTACCTTCGTACCTAGTTTTAAATGACATTGACAGATATTAAAATCATGTATATATCTAGTATTGATCTCAGTTAATACATGATTTGAGAAATATATACATGATACTAGTATATATTTTAGTGAGATTTTCCCAGGCCCAATTCCAATTCAACCAACCCACCTTCGATAGAGACACAGAGCAGAAGATTCATCGTTTCTGTGCTCAGGCTAGCTCTCCAGTCGGACTTGATTCTCTTCACGGTTGAGAAACCACGCTCACAGATGGCAGTAGAGACGGGGAGAGCAAGGATGATTTCCACTAGGTAGAGCAAGTTCCTCACTTGGTCCCCAAGGAGAAACAGCTCAGAAATAGTAGGCAACACTCTAGCATTGGGGTTGTTGAGAATTCTCCGTCCCAGATGTGCTTTGGCCTGGATCCATTCATTTGGAATTTGTGCCACGTCACACTGCATTCTGACCAAGACCGCATCAAAATGCCTTGTTAGTTGTTCCAACTGATGATTGCCATACTGAGCGAGATCTTGTCTGTCATGTGGCCAGTCTTTACAATCTAACACACGAGCATGTTGTAGCACCTGGTCCTGGTTGTCAAGGCGAGCATCCACTCTTTTGATGACACTGTCAACAACGTTCTGAAAGTCATACTGCTGTTGTTCGTCATAAAACAACAGCTTCTGGCCCTTGTACAACCAGTCACCTTGGTTGTTTTGCTCAATGTTCTCTTCCAATTCAGTAAGGTGCTGTCCAGGCTGTTGACGGAGTTGAACTAGCTCAAGGTTGGCTGTTTCGAGAGCATCCAAATAATCCACACAGGTGAGGGAGCTTCTTTGAAACTTCAGACTGAGGGCACTTACAATCTCGAGCAAGTCCTCCAGAAATGCCATGAATCTCAGCACTCTCCAATCCTTCAGTTTGGTGACCATGTAAGTAGCCCTGCCTCTCACGGCTGCTGTTGCCTGGTTAGGGGGAGCTTGTGAGACATGTTCGAAGTGTGCACGGATCGCAACATACCCTTTCATCAGTGCCTTTGATGCCTTCATGATATGTGGCAGCCATCTGGTGCCTTGCAGACGGGTAGGTTTTATGAGGCGCTCTTCCAATACATCAGCAATGGCTTTCAGTTCTCGCAAAGCCTTTGGTGAATAGTGGTAGTGCTTGTGCAATTTCTTCAGCATATCTTGCACAATAGTGAGCCTCGCATGATCACCAATGGCATTCAGAACAGCAAGCTCGAGACGATGGGCAACACAGTGAGTGACAACTACATATGGACGATCTTGGGCGAGTCTCGTCTTGACACTGTTGTTCACACCAATATTTACAGCAGCCCCATCACATCCAGCACCGACCAACTTCTCCAACCAGTTAGGACAGCCGTACTTTCCCATGGCTCTATCGATTGCCTCAAATACACCCTGGCTATGAGCATGTTCGAGGTCTTCTAATCCAATGAAGAATTCTTCTGGCTGTCCATTTTCTTTCACCACCCTGCAGTACACAATCTCAACCTCAGATATGCTGCAGTCTGTAGCACCATCAAACATAACTGACAGAACGTTGGCAGCTTGTAAGGCGTGTCGGATTGGCTCTCTGACAGACTCAGCAATGAAGGTACCAAATCTAAAAGTATAAAATACATTTAGAAAATACATTTAGAAAATACATTGCCTGATCATACGTTTATCAGCAATTACGTGATCGCAGAAAACAGGAACAAAATTCCAGTCAAAGGGTGTGCTCAAATTGTTTTGGAGTTATATACCTGAAATTGTGATCAACGACAGTCGTTAAGTCCATGACTAATGATGTAATACAGTAATCAAAATTAATGTCATTCCTGCGAATAATAAGTTACTTACAGTTTGTTTACAATCTATAGACACAAACCCATCCATGTTTAAACTCACCCCATGGCCATAGTTGTATACATATTTCCCATATCACTGCCATTTACCTCCCTCCCTAAAAATATGAATTCAAAACAACTGATGGAATTTGTATTAAATTAATAATTATAGACATACCTGGCACAAGCTTTGTCAGACTTGTATGATAGTATTTCTTTCATATCAGAGCCATTCTTCACTTGAAGGTTGATGAGATTTGGATAGGAGGTCCACGGCATCTCATAGGCCATGACAAAAAATGCTGTATTAAACATTTTCTTGACTATGGCAGTTTGCTTCTCGCCAAGTTTCTTAAGGAGGGCATCCATAGGGCCAGGAGCTTCCAGTCCAGCAGCCTGTTTTTCAGCAATGAGTTCTGCCTCTCTGCATAGTGTATGCCTTGGTGATTTGAAGTGTGCAAATATCGTGTCGAATCTATACGACTTGCAACCTTCAATGAAAACAGTCTCTCCAGCCTTGGCACGAAACATCGCACAACTACCGCAAACCATGCCGTCTTCTGTGTCTGTCAGTCCCGGAAAGCTAGTTCCCCAACTAGGAACCCACTTCCTAACTCTTTTCTTCTCGTAATCCTTCTTGCTATCAGACTCAGACTTGCGTTTATCTTTATTGGGTACGCGAAAATAGCTTGAAAGCTCCGTCTGCTTTTGGGCAGCCATTTTGCACACGCTGCCTAGTGTGGTCAATATAACGAGCGCGCTCATTGGCTAAAATATGCTTGGTTAGATGTAATGACAAAGATGGCCGACAGTCGATTAAACTTCAAAATACGTGAAGGAAATATTAATTTATGAAGTAACTCGCTCAGAAAAATCGGGTTGTCCGATCGGACAACCGTGTAACAGTATCTGCCTGTCCGAATGCAGGTTTTGGTTGTCCCGGGCAATCGGACAGCCGTTAGTGTCGAGCCCTGTTCGTAGGTCGTCGAATAATATGTCTTCACATACTGGTATGTGCTAACTATTTGAAGGGGTGCAGTAGGTTTTTGTAATAGCGATTTACATATTCGAAGACCGATAGAAAAGCAATCACACATAATGCACCACGTATGTCACGCAGACGAGTGGTATCCATTGGTGATCAAAGACTAAACATGAAAATTGCAACGTTTAATACTAAACTCTCGATATTAACAACAACAATACTAGCATGTATTCACTTTGTCTCGAATCTTGTTCAGTATCCTCGGCACTGTGGCGAATATGGTTGGCCTGAGAGCCTGCAGGTCCTCGAAGAGCAACGTTACGTCTCCAGAGAAGAAGCCAATGTGGCCACCGCTGTAGAACATCAACGCGTGCAGCGTCCTCTCGAACATGTGCGCCAAGGGGAGGTAAGAAAGGTGGCAATCGGTGGACTTCAAAGGGCGCTGTTTCTGTAAGGTTTACAAGGTGGTTGTTGTTGTTGTTAATTGGGGTTTAAAGTCGCTTTCAAGAACGTGCTCATATCACGGCTTGAGGTTTACAAGTGTTTAGTAAATAAAAGCAGTGCATCGCTAAATGAGACACGTATTCGGGGTAAGGTGCACTGTAGTAGTTGCTGTTGTTGTTAATTCGTTTTAAAGCCGGTTTCAAGAACGTGGGCATACCAGGTACGGCTTGTATGCCGTTTGTGTGTGTGTGTGTGTGTGTGTGTGTGTGTGTGTGTGTATGTGCACACATGTATGACTGCTTGTGCTAGTCTGGGTATTTCGCCAGTCTTCATAGTGCTAGTTCAATGGAATATCGTGCCGCAGTTTGAACATGGACATCCCACTCATACGCATTATTATTCTGAGCGCTTAGCAGGGGAACAACAAGTACCATTATGTTAACCTATTTTGTTATGACGCGAACGGGGATTGAACCCATGACTGTCGGCCCTCCGGGCCGACGCTCTAACCACTGAGCCATGGATGCGGTCGGGCTGAGCATTTAGTATTAATTACTGGGAATGGATTCACTAAGTCCAGATTAATTACACATGTGAAATATCGGCGACTATTTAAACAAGATATTAGTTTATTTTGGATTTAAAGTATGAGTAAAAACATATTGAAAGCGGCTCTAAACCCCTAACCAAAACAAACTCCACAAAAATCTAATATTATATTAAAAATATTAGTACAAACTATTATAAAAAGTATACGAAACTGAGTTATTGCACCTTTGTTTTAAAGGTTTAACGTATACTATTTATAGGACATACCTGTTGTACGTAGATAAAGCCGGCTAGTTCAGCTGCAAAATTGCCATGAGTTAGCATGACGCCTTTGGGGTTTCCTGAAACGCCACCATACAGGGTCATTTCTCAGAGACAGCATTGTGACTTAAACAGCTGTGTTGCACATGATTATAACACATGCTCGTATTTAACTTATACATTACCTACATGTACGCCTAATGGCATTGTGACTCAAACAGCTGTGTTGCACATAGAACACATGCTCGTATTTAACTAATACATTACCTACATGTACGCCTAATGGCATTGTGACTCAAACAGCCGTGTAGCACATAGAACACATGCTCGTATTTAACTAATACATTACCTACATGTACGCCTAATGGTATTGCTTATTAACAAAGCATTGGACCATGGTTGCATGATTGCGCGTGTACGAGCATTATATGCCCGACAAAAACATTGTAGTACATTATATTTGCTAGATCAATATTTAGAAATAGCTTACACATTAAACGAATACTGAAGCTATTATTCATACTCGCTGTTCCACTCGTTTTACACAACCGATGACAAAATCCTGTGTTGTTATATAGTTAACAACGCCTGAAAGGGGATCATATTTCCATTCCAGATTATTTGAAATAAAATGTCCATAGTTTAATATCCTAACTTCTAAGCAGACACGGTGGCTGATTTGTCTTCTATCTATACATTAACTATTGTTTGATTGGCTTTAACATAATAGTTTGTCCATTCCATGCCATGTCATAACAATCCTAGCCAGACATGGACTACTCTCTCTGGAGTTGGAAAACCGGAAGTTAGGTATTGTTGTTTCTAACCTGTCGTCCCGCTTGTGAAGCACACAGTAGCCAGATCGCTAGGCTTGGGAGGCTGGAAATATTTATTAAGTCATTACAGTATTTGCCGATTTGCCATAGTCGTTGCATCACACATACTAAAAATTATCAGCACGAAGCTTAAAGACTTAATAATTGCATTATTAAGTAAGGGCGCCGAACACCAGAGAGTTTAAGTTACTCGAGTAAAGTGTCACGAATGTCGACACTTTACTCTGTACAAAATCCTCCTAACACATGTGAGTGAGTGAATCTTTCATCCATACTCGACGGCCTAACACAAGAGTAAAGATTAGAATGACAAGTTCCTAGTTTAACATTAAGCGCATATGGTGAGGAAAGCGACACGCGTGACAGAAGACTCAAGTGACGTTATATTCTCGTGCGCGCCCGTCTTATAGTACATCGCTACTGGACAAGTGTACCTATATCTGATATTATACGCTTGCTTCAACACTCACCACGGGTTTGGTTGGATGTTTCTTTCCAAGAGCCTGTGGAGAGTAGATACATGGGAGACTAGTCGGTTATTATTCATATTTATTTATTAGTAAAGGTGGACTCTCACGGTGTGATTTGTAGCAACAACTTGTAGCAAGCAACTGAATCGATGGATGAGAACACACGAATCGTAACTATTCCAAGTCGTATATTACAAGTCGAAAGCCAGTTGCGTGCTACAAGTTGTTGCTACAAATCGCACCGTGAGAGTCAACCTTTACCCACACAAATGACTTAGTAAAAACAATATACAAAACATATGAGATTTTATATAATAATAATAAAAATATATATTCTGTTGTTGTTGTTTTGTTGTTGGTTTAACACTTGATGTCATTGGCATTATGAGCCCCACTTAAAATGACAGCATACCGCCCCTGTTGTCTAATGCCACCCGATGGCAAAACACTCGCCATTTCCAATCGCAACTACTGTACAACAGCGAGAGACGTGTAGACTATGAACGAGTCGTCCTCAAACCTCCACTGCTGGAAACGAGTGTATGTTAATCCCGTGTTTCTTCGCCTGTGTGGAGATGCAGGTTGTCACGTCGCCCATGATGATGATGGTGTTCAGACTGCGCATGTATCCAGCGTTGTCCAATAGTTTTTTAGCTTTAGCCGACGTGTCGCACACCACTGTCTTTATCTCGACTGCAGCCAGTGAGAAATGCGGTTACATGACATTGTAAACCAATGAGAAATGCGGTTACATGACATTGTAAACCAATGAGAAATGTTAATATATTTACAGGTAAAGCAATAGGAACTGTGATTACATGTAAACCAATGAGAACTGTGATTATATTTACAGGTAAACCAATGAGAAATGCGGTTACATGTAAATCAATGAGAACTGATTACATGTAAACCAATGCGAACCAATGGTTACAGACAGATCATTGTATTTATTTAACTATTAATTATTATTAATATTTAGGTTATTTGCAACTGTACTTTACATGTAGAAAAACGACACCAACAAAGCTTCAATTTTCCAGAAGCACCTACATGTACACTACTGGATAACTTACTGCTAATATTCGGAAGGGGTTAAACCCGTAAGGTACAATGTGATGACGAAGCTTGACTTCATTGATATTTTCATCGAAAAAGATACATTTTTTATATGTATTGTTATATTCCGATAGAACACAAACATTTATGGATTAAATATTCGACTCACTTAAGTTGATGATGTGTTTGCTTGCTTCCGGACCCAGCGTGTCGTACAGGGCAACGGTTACCATGGAGTAGCAGTTACACGCCTGTTCCGCCAACACCCACTGAAAGAAACAGCCCGGAAGTCAATTTAGTTTTCTCGAATTGGGTTCAAGAGCCGCTTTCAAGAATATTTCGCTTACACATTGCGGCATGCCGGTTTACTGCAGGGGGAAATAACACGGGATATCCTTTTGGTATTGACGAACCAAGGATGAACTTTGAACTGTCGCAGTACAAACTGCGCATCCTATACGAAAGGAATATTTATTCCGGATTTCCGATGTGGGTCAGATGCAGTTGCAGTTGCATGGTATTTTTAATTACCTCGGTCCTGTTCATGCTGTAGATGCCGATGAATGTATCCGGCATCGGCTTCATCCCGAGCTGAATAAGACCCGACCCAAACGCGCATGCGCGGTCAAACACCTGTAGATTTGTAAAACAAATAGCATTGAAATCGTCATCCATTTCAATCGTATCGCAATTTTTCAAATTTGCGAATTTGCTCTAGAAACGGCTTAGTTAGACTGTTATAAACATAAAGCGCGCCCCAGCTGACGGGCGCTGATGGGTTAAACTCACATAAGGCCGTAGAGCCACATAACAAAGTCATGGTCCCAGTTCCTGGGAATCTCCCAAACCGCCCACCATGCAGCCATACCACGATCACGGACATTTAGTGCAAGATACAGTGTATACATGTAATAAAACAGCTATTTTATAATATTGTTAATTCTATTAAAGTATCCGTTTCTTCACGATTCACTAGGCAGCCACCTGGCAGACGATATCCCGTTCTACTAGGTACTATTGTTTAATAACTTAAAACTAAACATAATTCCATATATACCACATCATTCAGTCCCCTTTAAGCTAGCGTCTGTATTAGAACCGATGCAGCTTTGCTTCGTATATAGTTAATGATAAATATTCCATTATATTAATGTTTACTATCTAGTAGCAATAATCCGTGACCAACCATTAGGCATACATATCTCACTCCAACCTTGACACGCACAGTGTGATGTATTTAAGCCTACACGTATATTGCCTGTTATGATGCAGCTAAGTACTGTTTCTATGGTAACGTCCATTACCTGCTGATACGTTAGATACGCGTACTGACGATTGGGTCCAGTTCTTTCCCCTAGGCAACGGGAATCTCCTGCAACACAGCCGGGGTCAAAGGTTAATGTTTTTAGGATTATGCACCGAATGAATGTCGTCTACGGCATGGATGTTGTTTTTTTTAAGGCGTGGCGCATCATATCCTATCCTGGCGTGGCGGAAGTTGTTGTTGTTAATTAGGGTTTAAAGCCGCTTTCAAGAACGTGCGCATAATCACGGCTTGTATGTAGTGTATGCATATGTGATGTGACTGCTTGTGCTAGTCTGGGTATTTCGCCAGTCTTTATGGTGCTAGTTCACTGGAATATCATGCCGCAGTTAGAACATGGATATTCAACTCAGAGCCGACCAGTCCTTGCTTTACCCCTTTAATGCTGAGCGCCAAGCAGGGAAACAGCAAGTACAATCATTTAACGACTTTTGGTTTGATGGGGCCGAGGATTTGAACCCACGATATTTCGCTCTCCGGGCCGACGCTCTAACCACTGCGCCACGGAAGCAAATCTTGCGGTGGAAGTTACATGGGTGCGAATATGGAAGCAATATAGACCTAGCTACATGCACGTTTACATTGTCACATGATTATGGGAGATGCACCGGGATTAGAATGTGCACAGGTTTCAGGAGCCTTGTTTTTGGAACAACGTTTTGGTCAAGGCCACAAGGAAGAAGGCCACGTTTTGGTCAAGGCCACAAGGAAGAAGGCCTGATATTAAATGAAACACATTCCTAGGAGCCCCTTTCAAGCTGTCTGCGCACAATCACGGCTTGTCACAGGGTCGAGGGAACCTGCCATACCCACGGCGCTGAATGTTACAGCAAACCTGCGAGCATCGTCTGGCACCAAGGAGGCAAGGGTGGCAATAATGGCAACGACATTGCCTCAATACATACAGTGTGTCCCATCATGATGGCGAAGGAAAGAATTAACTCCCACGAACATTGAAGTCGGGTCCCGGGCATTTGGATCCGGTCGAATACAACGGTTTCATCGATTGCGTTACCCATAACTATTTGTGGCTCACTGTGCAACACACAGGAACTCCCCTCCCAGCCAGCTGCGAATGAAACGATGACGTCATACAGTGTACGAGTGTTTTTAAGGTACTTACGCGATTTTCTCAAACCACAAAGAAATATTTGGTGGAGTGTTGTGGATTCCGCACACACACTCTTGACCGGCTGTCGGTCAGCTGTCTCGAGGAGAAATGGCGACGCCCTAACACCGTTCTGACAACGCAATGTCATAATATTACATGACAACAATATATATAATTATGATAGACATGCTATTAATTATTACGCCTGCAAATTCTATATATATATTTTTTGCATACCGCTCACTATTATAAACATAATTACATTTAGTACTGCATTACGTTTGCGGATAATAGCGTTGACATATTATTAATTACATAAATGCCACATATATTTGAATTTTCAATATTGTTATCATTTCCTCCGAATGTTAGTATTTGTATCGTATTGTAAAACAATATACGCGACTATTTTCTTAATGGCGACCCAAGCTTACCACACTGCTCACTTGAAGTATGTACCAGCAGGTGCACGAAAACTGGTCCATCGATACATTTGTGATGTTACAACAGGCATAACTACGTGTGTAGGGATTATGACGTCATGTAATTGCAATGTCACAGTACGGGTGCACACTATTTCAACAGCTTATTCATTGGCGTCGATCCCAGTCCTGTTGTGACGTCACTACTGCATACCTTTAGGCAACATATATGCACCATGTCACTGTACTGTTTTGTTTTTTTAAAGAATCGTATCAGTGTGTACTGATACAATACAAAATAAAACAATTGTCCGTGGCCTTTACATAACAGTTATGAAATAGTATGTGAACCTACCCCTATGTCAATACTTTGTTTGTGAGGGTCTATCACAGGCGGTAGTACTTTGGGACCCGGCAGGAGCAAATATGAAGCGGCAACTGCTCCACCTACGACACAGGCGCCAACTCCGAACTGACCCATCCGGGTTTCGAGGAGAGTTTTCTTTGCAGCTTGGAGAGATTCCATATTGACTCCTGTTACATGGTAACATTAATGTTACCCAAAAGGAAAAACATAAGTTTCGCTTGAAAGGAAAGTGCGTTTATTATAAGGTGTTTGTTTAGCTTCTTTACATTTATAGTGCATGGCATCGTAAACCTCGAATATAAGTTGTTGTTAAATTAGGGGTTATAACATCTTTCAAGATTCTTGCTCTCATATTACGGATTGCACATATGTGTATGTACATGCATGTCTGATTTTACTAGTTTGTATTTCCACCAGTTTAATAGCGCTACGTCACTGGAATATCATGCCACAGTGTGAACACTGATAACCTCACACAGGCACATTCTACTGACTCAGAGCCGACCTGCAGTCTTTGTTTGACAGGGAATAACAAGTACCATCTTCTAGATTAACGTCTTTTGGTAACCCCAGCCCTCCTTTCGCTCTCCGGGCCGACATTCTAACATTTTTTATTAAACATTGTTATAGCCAACAGTTGTTGTTGTTAATTTGGGTTTAAAGTCGCTTTCAAGGAGGTGATCATATCACAGCTTGTATGCAGTGCATTTATGCATGCATGCATGTATGTGTATATACTTGCGATATTCTAGGTATTTCACCAGTCTTTATAGTGCTAATTCACTGGAATATAATTCCGAAGTTAGAACATGGATATTCCACTCACACATTATACTGACTCTCTGGGCCAACGTTCTAACCAATAGTCAATACACGCCACGGTGGCGCTCTATAGCCAACAGTGTTACTTACACTGTACAGATACATACACTGTATTATACAGACATACATATGTATTCAATAATAGGCCACCGGCCCAAAATATAGACATACTATTTACTAGTACTTATATATGGCGCATGTAGTACTAGTACATGATTGTAGTATACTCGGAGTTTGTATAGGATTGCATGTCGAATAGCGTCGATCACTAAATTTCAGTGTATAAGTATCTACCCAAACTCAAGACTGGTCACGGTCTATATATTTGCTAAAGTATGTCCCAGACAGACTGAACTTGAGCAGAAGCCTCGTGTCGCACCTCATATGGAACACCGTCTAGACGGATGGTCCCTACGTCACGGTTCAGCAGTGTTCTCTAGTATAAGATCAATAACGGGTTACCTCCCTCCAGAGCGACCTTAGGTGTTAGCTCATTAGAAAATATTACCGTGAAAGCGAGGTCCGGTTTTCCTTTGAACATGCGCGTTGTTTGTTTTGCTAC
>JAULBO010202708.1:0-12905 GCA_032355325.1 Clypeosectus delectus
GCACAATATCAGTTTGACCAACTCGTTGAATAAATTCAGTAATAAATGACCACTCATGGTAGATCCTCTATATATCCCACATGTTCTCAAGATAATAACCAATTTCCTCATCCACTTACAGAAGGGACTCTTGAGAGTAATTCCTCTGTCGAGTTCAAGAGGTCCACTGACTCCGTGTTTGTTTTCGGCCGACACGCGGAAGAAATATTCCGTTCCTTCAATGAGCTTCTCTGCTCTATGTGATAGGACTTTGGGTTCAACACGATCCAGCGGAGTCCACTTGGTCCGGGCCGCTTCACGTCTCTCCAGGATGTACCCCGTTAGAGGAGATCCACCGTCATCCTTGGGAGTATTCCAACTGAAGGTGACGGCTGTGCGGTCCACGTCAGAGAGCTTCATGGGTCCAACTGGCATGCTTGGTGGACCTTCTGGTTTCCTTGGGGTGATGACGGCATCGGTCGCCACAGCCTCACTGTATCCGGCTTCGTTCTTGGCTGAAACTCTGAAGTGGAGCCCGACGTTCTCTTTCAGGTTCTCGACTTTGTATGCAGTGTCGTAAGATTTGATCTCTTCCACTTTGCTCCATTCCTTTGCCTTTTCTTCCTTCTTTTCAATCTTGTAGTGAGTGACCTTGGAACCGCCGTCATCCTTGGGTGGTTTCCATTCCAGGGCAACATATGTCTGACCAACACGGCCCGGATTCACATTTATTGGAGGTCCAGGAGGAACTGGAAAATAGTTGTAAAAAGTTTAATATGAATTTTAAAGATGGTAGCATCCAAGTCATAATTTATCAAGGAATGTAATTTACATTTTTCCGGATTTTTTTTATATTTTAAAAACAAATTTAAATTATTAAAAAATAACAATGTTTTTATTAAAATAATAATATATATATACTAGTATAGGTTTTTTTATTTTGTATATGTATTTCATATATCTTGCATCAAAGGTTAACACACATTTATCAACAACTTACCAATTTGCTTCACAGGTTTGACTGTGTCCATAGTCTCAAGCGGTTCACTCTGTCCCTCTTCATTGACAGCAATGACCCGGAAGAAGTACTCCTTGCCGATCTTGATGTCCTCAGGAGTAAAGGTCAAGGTCTTTCCATCGACCTTTCCACTCTTCATCCAGGTGGAGCTCGTGGCAGGTTTGTACTCAATGATGTATCCACTGATCGGGAGACCTCCATCACTGTCGGGAGCCTTCCACGTCAGATCTACGGAGTGATCAGTTACGTTGTCAGCCGCAACGGGACCTCTGGGCTTGGATGGTTTATTGAATTGGCTCTTAGGGGTGACGCCTCTTTCTATTTCAACAGGCTCACTGACGCCAACCTTATTCTGGGCTGACACTTGGAAAGAATACTCGGTGCCTTCGATCAGGTTCTGAGCTTTGGTCTTCAGTGTCTTGGCATCAACGCGGTCGATCTTAGTCCACATTGAGCGAGATGCTTCTCTCCTTTCGACTATGTAGCCTGTTAGAGGTGAGCCACCGTCATCTTTTGGTGGTTCCCAGACAAGAGTCAGAGCTGTCCTTTCCACATCCGTAGACTTGAGAGACTTGGGTGGGCTAGGGGGACCTGGAATTGTGATTGCCGTAATATTTAATAAAATATTGTAATTCATGCAGGTCAGTGAGTGATTGTAAAGTATAATGTGATCTTTCACCCATTCGTATTGTAATCCTTACAGGTTCAATTTCACACATTTTTCTACCATCCTGTTAACATTATTGCCTTACACGAAATATATAACATAGCTTGAAATCAAGGTACAAACCTTCAGGCTTTCTTGGCTTTATCACGGAATCAGTTTCACCTGGTTCACCATAACCAACTTCGTTCTTGGCAGATACAGCAAAGAAATAGCCCACATTTTCCTTCAGATCTTCAACTTTGTAAGCTGTGTCATAAGATTTTATCTCGGCGACCTTGACCCAATCATCCGAAGTCTCCTCGCACTTCTCGATCTTGTAGTGAGTGACCTTGGCCCCACCATCTTTCTTTGGTGGCTTCCAGTCCAGAGCGACGTAGTACTGTCCAACTCTGCCTGGTTCCAGCTTCTGAGGAGGTCCTGGAGGTCCTGATGCACAGAAAATGAAAAATGGGAATACATTTCTCAACCTCACAAGAACATCAGTATCCAATCTTCATTAACTTCAACCAATCATTAGAACTCGTGTCCAAAAAGATTTACACCTATCAGCACTTACCTAATGCCTTCTTGGGTTTGATGGTTTCCTTAGCTTCCAGTGGTTCACTCTCTCCCTCGTCGTTGACGGCCGTCACTCGGAACAGGTATTCCGTTCCTTCGTTGAGGTTGTCCGGTGTGAATTTAAGAGTCTTGCCGTCCACTTTGCCAGCTTTTCCCCAGGAATTTCTTGTTGGAGGCTTCATCTCGATGATGTAGTTCTTGATGGGCAGACCTCCGTCACTCTCCGGTGCCTTCCATTCCAGGTCACAGGAGTGGTCCGTCACGTTCTCCACCACCAGAGGGCCACGTGGCTTCGATGGCTTGTCTGTAATAAATAAGTGTAAGTGTTATCTTAAATTGCTTTGTTCAATGTCACAATGTCTAAATATTCTTATTAATATTTTTTAGGAGGCATTTCAGAACTTTCTTTTTCTGACAATTGATAATTTTAGTTTTTCACTCTCACTGTCTTTTTGAGTAGAGCTACGCTGGATGTTTGCCCTATACACACATCTATATATCATATCATATCACATTACTTTCTTCGAATTTGTGATTCTAGCATCATTGGTGGAGAAAATTAAAATGCTAGATCCATCAATATACTTCCATATGAACAAAATGCTTACTATAAGGACTCTTTGGTGTGACTGCTTTGTCCAACTCATTTGGTTCACTCGCTCCGACCTTGTTCTCAGCAGATACTCTAAAGAAGTAATCAGATCCTTCGATGAGGTTCTTGGCGTCAACAGTGAGGACATCCGCCTTCACTCGGTCCATCTTGGTCCACGTGGACCTGGCAGCTTCTCTCCTCTCCACAATGTATCCCGTGACAGGAGATCCACCGTCATCCTTGGGTGCCTTCCATTCAAGTGTTAATGAGGTTCTATCAATCTTGGATGGCTTGAATTCTTGTGGTTTTGAGGGTGGGCCTGAAAACAACACATTGATTTATTAGATTATCATAGTAAAGTACCATTAACATTGTATATTGTATACTAGGTATAGAAGTATTTAATATTAGAAGTATGATGTCTGATTTGTTCAACATGAATCTGGAGCTACAATTACAGCGTAAACTATCTTCATCCTTGTCTGCATTCAAATATAGCCTAAAAAATTGTAGCGCTATCAGCAATCACTGAGCGAACAGACGTTGGCACGTTACAAATGCACTTATTATTTTTATAATGTGAGCACATTAGCTTTCCACATACCAATTGGTTTCCTTGGTGTGATGACAGAATCAGTCTCGGCTGGTTTACCGTATCCGACCTCATTCTTGGCAGCGACGGCAAAGAAATATCCCACGTTCTCCTTCAGCATCTCAATCCTGTAAGCTGTGTCGTACGACTTGACCTCAGCGACCTTTGTCCAGTCATCAGATGTTTCCTCGCACTTCTCAATCTTGTAATGAGTGACCTTTGCACCACCGTCCTCCTTGGGCGGCATCCATTCGATGGCAACATAGTCTTGACCAATGCGGCCTGGAGTCAATTTCTGGGGTGGCCCTGGTGGTTCTGAAATTGGAAGATCATGGTTTGAATATTTCTGTGATACACCGTACTGCCAAAATATTTCTGCATAGGAAAGTATGTTTTGATCCAACAACGAGATACCGAATTTGAAAATATTTTCATTCAATCCATGTCATGTGTAATATGATATCCGTATTGATAGCTTTTTTTGTAGGCTTCCTTGGCTTCCAGTAGCTCACTCGCTGTGATACATTACTGTTAACAAATTTCTCCAACAGCTAGAGTAGAGAGCCAATCATAAAATATTTACAATCCCAAGTATAATACAGTAAACATACCGAGAGCTTTTTTAGGTTTAATGGTTTCCTTAGCTTCCAGTGGTTCACTCTCTCCCTCATCGTTGACAGCCGTCACCCGGAACAGGTATTCCGTTCCTTCAATGAGGTTGTCCGGTGTGAACTTGAGTGTCTGTCCGTCCACTTTGCCAGCCTTTGACCAGGTCATCCTTGTGGGAGGTCTCATCTCAATGACGTAGTTCTTAATGGGCAGACCACCATCACTTTCAGACGCCTTCCATTCCAGGTCACAGGAGTGGTCAGTGACATTTTCTATATTCAGAGGTCCACGTGGCTTAGAAGGTTTGCCTGAAAATAGACACCTTGTTTGAGAAACTATACAAAATGTGCAGTTTTATAGTATTATCAGGAAGATACCTAATGCTTGGTCACAGCTGTCTGAAAGAAGCAGCAATGTCGTTATGGGATGTAGAAAACTAATACTTACTATAAGGACTTTTTGGGGTCACTGCTTTGTCCAACTCATTTGGTTCACTCGCTCCGACCTTGTTCTCAGCAGATACTCTGAAGAAGTAATCAGATCCTTCGATGAGGTTCTTGGCGTCAACAGTGAGGACATCGGCCTTCACACGGTCCATCTTGGTCCACGTGGATCTGGCAGCTTCTCTCCTCTCCACAATGTATCCCGTGACAGGAGATCCACCGTCGTCCTTCGGTGCCTTCCAATCAAGTGTTAATGAGGTTCTATCAATCTTGGATGGCTTGAATTCTTGTGGTTTGGTTGGAGGACCTGTCACATCAGAGATGTTTATTTCATGAAAGAATACATTCTTGAATAGTTGAATACTATGTAGATTAAACTTTTAAATGCTTTGAGCAGAAGTTGCTGCAAAACACTTCTTACGAGGTCAACATTCTGCTCAAAATAAAGATTTCAAAAACATAGTCATAGATTCTCTCAAAGTCTTCTCTTCACAACATACCTGCTTCTTTCCTGGGTGTAAGGACAGAATCTGTTTCAGTTGGTTCGCTGTAGCCAACTTCATTCTTGGCAGAAACAGCAAAGAAGTAGCCAATATTCTCCTTCAAGTTCTCGATCCTGTAAGCCGTATCGAAGGATTTGATCTCAGTGACCTTGACCCAGTCATCAGATGTCTCCTCGCACTTCTCAATCTTGTAGTGAGTGACCTTGGCACCACCGTCCACCTTGGGTGGCATCCATTCGATGGCGACGTAATCTTGACCAACACGGCCTGGTTTTAGATTCTGTGGTGGTCCGGGCGGCACTGAAACGAACCACAGTTTGCTATAGTCCACCTCAGTTCCAAAATGAAAACCATACTACAATCTAAAGAACAATGCCAAAGAAGCTCTTATAAATCCTGTTAATTTACATTGTCAAATGAAATCGTATCAATGACAATGTACATGTAGTCATAGGTTAATACCTTTTTAAACGTTGAAGCAGTTATCAAATACTTTTCAGAAGACTAACATATCACTTACGGAGTTTCTTCTTGGGTTTTGCCGATTCCTTGCCCTCCAGAGCATCACTCTCTCCTTCATCGTTGACAGCAATGATTCTGAAGTAGTACTCGTTGCCTTCGATCAGGTTGTCTGGCGTGAACTTCAGCGTCTCTCCATCTACTTTACCAGACTTGGACCAGGTGGAGCGTGTTGATGGTCTCATCTCGATGATGTAGTTTTTGATGGGCAGACCTCCGTCACTCTCCGGCGCCTTCCATTCCAGGTCACAGGAGTGGTCTGTCACGTTCTCCACCATCAGAGGACCACGTGGCTTCGATGGCTTGTCTGAGAAAAGGAAATTTTCTGTCTTGATTGTTCTCATGATAAACACATTTCATGACAAGAGATAATGATGTATATTATGATTGGTGTGCATTCCTCAAATAAATTAGGTAATACTGACTAATAATTAGATAGTAAAATGCTATCTTCGTAGCCTAATGTTCCAGCAGGGATGTAAAGGATTATACAACAAATAATATGATCTCTTGCAGATACTTTTGTAAAACTATAATAATTACAGGGTATTCTTCCACATAGTCTCTGGGATTGGGAACTCATTAATTAAAGAAATGCATCTAATTAATTAATTAATTCAAATGAAAAATATTCGAACCTAAAATTCAATAAAATATTCTCCTACTTTTATATCACATAGGTAGAAAGACGCATACATACAACTTGCCATGAGGACAAGAACCTCACCATAAGGACTTTTGGCTTTAGTTGCAGCATCAGCCTCCAAAGGTTCACTCTGACCCGCCTTGTTGATGGCCATCACTCGGAAGAAGTATTCGCAGTTCTCCAGGAGACCATCCACGGCAAACTCAGTGGTGTCGGCATTGACCTTGCTGACCTTGGACCACGTGGTTTTCTTGGCGTCGCGCTTCTCGACGAGATACCCGGTGAGTGGAGACCCACCATCATCCTTGGGAGCCTTCCACTTCAGAGTTGCAGAGTCCTTCTGGACGTTGCTGATGTCTAGGGGACCGACTGGTTTGGAAGGAGGAGCTGGAGAAATGGACAGTGAGCTTGCAACAATGGTTAACAGAAGCTGATGTTAACTTTCTCTTTCTCGTATGTAATTCTTTAATTATCAAATTTAAATTTCGAAATTCATGACGTGATACAGGAAACGTTTTCTGTAAATAACATTAAAATATATCATCTGAAAAGCACAGGATGAATGGAAGTAGTTTCAGATTGACAGAAGAGGAGTTGTGTCTCTTAGTTTCTAGTTGTGGAAATGCAACAAATGCTACATGGCCTCGTTTCCGATTCATTGAAACAACTTGACGGTCACACCTTAGGAAACTATGCAGAAATATTTCATCTAAAAACAATTCACAACTAGGACACTATATACATGACTTACAAATCTTCTTCTGAGGAGTGACATCATCCGAGACGAGAGCATCTCCAACTCCGACATCATTCACGGCGGAGACGCGGAACTTGTACTGCTTGCCCTCCTTTAGCTTCTTGGCAGTGAACTCGGTGGTCGGAGCGTCCACGGATTCCAGAGGCTTCCACTTGCCGTTCTCGAAGACCTCCACATTGTACTGCTTGACCTTGGCGCCGCCATCACGCTTTGGAGGCGACCACCTCAGGGTGACGCTGTCCTCGCCGATATTGCTGAATTCAATCGGGCCGACGGGCTTGCCAGGAACCTCTGTGGAGCCGAATGAACCAAGGTTAGACAGGGTTGTTACAATTACTTTAGCATATTTTAAATAATATTTGTTCTGCTACTAGTAGTTCCAACGCTAACACGGAAATCTTTAACCATCACGAAATGTCAGAGACTTATACAATCTCAATAATCATTGTACTGGTTTAATGATGCCAAACACATTGTCATCTCAGCTAACCTGGTGCTTTCTTGGGAACAATCTCCATCTGCGACACCAACGGTTCGCTGGGGCCCTCGGCATTGACGGCGATGATGCGGAACAGGTATGGCGTGTCCTCCAACAGCTTTCTGACATTATAAGTCAGTGTGTCCGGCTTCACAGAGCCCACTTTCGACCAGGAGGACTTGCGAACGTCGCGCTTCTCGACAATGTACTCGGTCAATGGTGACCCTCCATCTGACTTTGGAGCTTTCCATGTCAGTGTCACGCTGTCTTCTGTTATGTCGGAGTGCTCCAGATCTTCTGGCACTGACGGCTTGCCTGTGGTCAAGGGGAAGAAGAGTTCTGATAATCCAAAGTCAACGGCCATTTTAAGATTGTACATTGAAAAAACTTTAAAAAAATCAAATATATTGTAAATTTAAGGTAGAAGAGATTATTTTGTGTATTAGCAGTAAATGAAATAATAAACTGTTTATTTTTACATATCATTTATGGAGATTATTATGAAGGAATTCATGTTGATGTAGATGGTGTCATCAGTACTCACCATAATGTATCTTTGCAATTCCAGATCATGCATCGGACACAAAAACAATCAAAACACGAAAAAACTCGTTGCATGTATCATGTAGGTTAGTGGGCATGCAATCATTCACATACAGCACACAGTCCAGGACAAGTGGTACATATTTGTATATCCAGTCAAGAATGAAGTTAATGTTAAAACATGTTTCAAAGTAAATTTGTTTCAATAATAGTTTGGATAATGGGTATTTTTCATTTTGTTTTCCTAACAGAAACGGGTCCACTGTCACAAAGCAATTACCCATTAGGATGAACTTTCGTGTGTTGTATACTCCCCAGTGCGTTCAGAGTGGAAACAAGCGCACACTGATCCAGTGACCATGTTATAATGTAGCGATTTGATAATGTAGATTTTTCATACCGGTATTATAAATATGTATATTATTATTATTACTATCATTATTAGTAGTAGTAGTAGTAGAAGTAGTACTTTTATAAAAAAATACAATGATTGGCATTTATTATAGTCATACAGATGCTCTGTTGAAATGCTCTGTTGAACTGGCACTTGATACAAGTTCTGCCTAAACTGAAAGCAACATATTAATAGAGCATCTAGTACTAGTATTACGTAAAGCCACATTATTCCGGAGCACCTATATACATGTAGGGAAAATATAGCTAGTAGCCAAAGCATGTGTATAAGGATGGCAGTAATTCCTTAAGCCTCTTCGTGCTGAATTAATCACAATCACTATTGAATAGGGCACCCCTGGTTGCCTGCAGCAGGGAGAACGTTTAAGCCTTGTACTATTCTTGGTGTATGTTACTCTATGTTTCTCTGTCCTTTGTATGCCAGCATATTAGCAATTACTTCATTCAACAAGAAGAAACGAAGAGACCAAGGAAATTTAAAAAAATAGACATGTAAAAAAGAATTGCTAATGTTTTTAAGCAATATGTTAATAATTTAATATGCAGGTAAATATTGTCAAATATGGATGAACTATTCAAAAATGCATAATGTTGTAAGAGTTTATTTGGCATATATGCATCTATTATATGATATCCATAACTTGTATATAACAGGAAATGTAAATATGTGTATATGTACAACAAACAACTAATGACATTATAATTACTTACCTATGTATACTCAACATTACATTATGTTTTTAAACAATATTCCTGAAGATATACAGATATACCCCGGTACTAATACCGGTATATTGAAACATTTTGTTTGGTTGTAATATGACATTATTTACATAAAACAAGAAAATTATTATGTGTACCTGCATGATAATTCTCATAAAAATATAATGATTTTGAAAATATACTTCAACAAACTGTTTCGTAACTAGACCTATTTGTTTCTTCATTACGATAACGATGTTTTTGGCAAGAATTGTTTTGACATTTTTGGAAGAGTTACATTGAGAATCAATCTGAATTGTACAGTGCTATACAGATGTAATGTAGTTTTAAAGCTGTCAGTCATGACTTGCATACAATATTGCACAACAAACATCATTTGATTAAATTTATGTATTAAGTACATGCATGTCATAAAACTACTTATTTGATTAAATTTAAATATTAAGTATATGTATGTCATAGAAATACTTATGTAAAGTTGATTGTATGCATGAAGTATAATAGATAGATATATATATATATATAACCCGGTATTTCATTTTAAAGCAAAATATATGTAAACAAAAAAATTGTTTCAGCAGTATATACAGTATAGAATGCATAACTTTGTTCTCTGTACAAATACATACAGATATCATGGATATTATGCCCAAATACTAGTATAAAATCTAAATTAATTTTGATATGAAGTAACAATGAATTTTCAAAATTATAATAATAACAGTACATATAAACTATTGTCATATATAAAATGTCAACTATCTAGATACAACAACAACGAGCTTATATGTAAATATATATAAACTGAGGTGAATTAATATTCCACAGTGTAGTCATGGTAATAAGTAAGTGATTTTAATCTCCTGTGTACAAAACCTGTATTCCGTATACATATTCATCCCTTTCATTGTCTTTCTATCCATTTCTGATGATAAATATTAGTACAACATTAGTTCATACCATAACATTTATAAGTAAAAACAAAAAACATATATGTAATAACAATCAACAAACAAATCAATGTTATATAAACACATTTGATATCTTCAGTCTGGGTGCATAAAGAAAAATATTCTCTCAACAAGCTAACGATGGCCATTTTTAACTGATCCAAATCATTTATTTGTAATCTATTGATCTGTTTGTTAATAACAAGGTATTTGAAAAGAGCAAGCCCATGTTTATTTTCTTTAAATACCAGACTGTAGCTATCCTAAATATCAATGATGTCTATAACGGTAATGTATTATGTTTTAATACGGAGCGATGCACAAAAGAAAATGACATGTTTTGATCAACGTAGCAAAACAACAACAAATAAAACATTTGATTCCAAGGCTGAATAAGGAAAAACATGCTGAACAATTAATGATAAATATGGTTGAACAAATATCTAGACTATAAAATATACAAAACATAACATGACTGATAGAAGAAATTTGGTATAATTTGTAAAACAATTTCAGCAATTTTTGGAATGTGCAAGACAGACTGACAAATGTGAGTTTCATCATAATGATGAAAATCTCATTATTTCGTACCCATAAAAAAAAAAGCTTTATAAAAAATATTAAAATAGCAAAATACATTTTGTTTCATAATAATGAATCCAAAAAAGGGTTTTTGAGATCTATTATTTCATTCAATGGTAGAATACTGGTCTAACATGAACCCTTTCTCTCAGCAGTTTCACAAACATCTTACACATGAGGCTGGCTATATGAATGATAATGCTTTTGTCAACTGTATTTGGCACTCATGCATCAAGGTAACATCTTTTAAGTAGCATCATAGGACTCATACTTATTGTAAGGAAACAATATTAATGATTGTTCTTACTTCACAGCGAGCAAGACCTGCAACGTTATTAAAGATTAGTTGACATATACAGGCCGCTATTTCAATTGTCCACATCAACATGCAAGCCGAGAGGTCTTCCCTGCAGTTCTAGCCGACTACCACGCACGCTCACACCCAAACGGGCAGGAAATGCAGGGCATTCTGGGAAAGCATCCACCTACCGAAGGGACTCTTTGGGACGACACCGGAGTCGCTTTCTCTGGGTTCGGATTTCCCGACCTCATTCTCTGCGGTCACCTGGAAGAAGTATTCACTTCCTTCCACGAGTCCTGTGGCGCCAAAGGTGGTCACGTTGCCCTCCACCTTCCCCGCCCGAGACCATGTGGTTCTCTTGGCGTCGCGGCGCTCCACGATGTAGGTCGTGATGTCTGCGCCGCCGTCGTCTTTAGGGGGCGTCCACTTGAGAGTTACGCCGTCACGGACAATGTCGGAGTATTCAATGGGTCCGGGCTTTCTCGGAACGTCTGAAAGGATGATGAGGAAGATCTACAGTGACTGCCAAACACATTGGCTATTGAAAAAAGTCAATGTCAGAACCGGCAAATTGACTTGGGAAAAGAATGGTGAGAAACATACAAGAAATGATTTTGATGAATCTATTTTTGTAATTTTGTGATAGTAATTTTATTTTTTTTATAAAAAAGACAAATATTTGTCTACATTTTTTTGACAAGGATTACAAGGATTTTAATGAAACTTACCGATGACTTCTACATCAAACTTCGCCTTTTGTTCGCCTGCCTCGTTCTCGGCAGTGAGGGTGTAGAGGCCGTCCTCATCCTTGGTTACCTTCTTGATCGTCAGCGATGTGCTCGTGTCGTGCTTATCTATGGAAACCTTGCCAGCGGATCTCATTGGCTGGTCCTCTTTAGTCCACGTCATACTGGGAGTTGGGATTCCCCGGACCTTGACAGGAATCTTCAGGTTGGATCCCACGTGGAGGGTTATCAGATCACGGAACTTGTTATCGAACTCCAGGACCGGAGGTGCTAATGACAAATGAAGGTGTCATTATTAACATATGTATATCATCGATATCGCTAATTTAAATTATTTTAATGGATAAATTAAAAAAAAATATGAATATTATAACTTTTTCAGAAGGTAATATAATAATAAATAATAATGTTCAATTTATGTAGCACCAAATTTCCAGCTACTGGTGCTCACTGGTGTTCTCATTATTACCCCCAGTCACTGGATCAATGTGCACTCACTTTCCCACTCAACTCCCTGGGGAGAATACACCATGTTACAGGCACTAAAAGGTTAACATTCAGATCACCATCTCTTCGTACTGGGCATCCATTTTCTGTCGGGTGTACAATATAGTCCAAAAGGTGAGTGAGTGAATTGGTGCTTAACGTCTCAGCGAGAATCTCTCACCCACAAACGATGAAGTCCTAAAGGAAAGGCCCATGGATAGATCTGATCTACAGATTTATGTAAATTTAATTAAAAGTCACCTTGGATGTCCAGCTGTCCAGACGTGGTAACGGTGCCGAGGTCGTTGCTGGCCTCGCATGTGTAGCTGCCAGCGTCCTTCTCAGTGCAGTCCTTGATAGTCAAGGATGCAAACATGTCTTCATAGAACATCTCGTGTCTTTTGTCTTCGGTCACTTCGCGCCGGTCCTTGATCCACTTGATGGTGGACGATGGTTCCCCTCCGATCTTGCACTCGAATATGGCTGTCTCGCCCTCAGTGACAGTCAGATCAGGCAGTCCTTCCAGGACAGAAGGAGCTTCGCCAACTGTTGCAAGGACAAAGAAGAAGGCGAGAAACTTTAATACGCAGACGAAATGTTCGCAAATAGCATCAGTCGCATGAAACTAAAGGTGGGCTCACACGGGTCGATTGGTCGCACGACGAGCTTCTATCGATTGGTTGTATAATAAGTCGTAAGTAGGATCGAATGTGCACACGGGTGACGACGATCGCAAGTAATCCGTCTGAAGAGTAGAGCTTGTTCTAGTCATGCGACCGCGGTCTTCCGATGTCAGAAA
>JAULBO010202819.1:0-12904 GCA_032355325.1 Clypeosectus delectus
CGACTGTCTAGAGACTATATTCGATGCGCATGATTAAACTGGAGGACTCCTAATGCAGTCGCCATCTAGTGGAGAATATTGCGCGGCGAACCCCAGTGTAACAAGGTCATACTTAAAGGCATACAATCACATCTGAGTTGTTTTGGTACGAATTGGAGTTAAAAATGCAAAGTACATGCACATAGCATACATACAATTGGTTTTGTACCTCCAAATATCTTTTCATCACTGTAGGATAGGTAAGATTCCATTGCAGTCTACATTTCTGGTAACACACAAATACTAGTAATCAGATGGTAATGTACCGTACTGTAATATCTGAATTTTCTATAATAGTGTTACATACTGTAATACCGGTACACTAAGGGGATAATGCTAATCATTGAAAACGGTCAAAATATTAATTCTATGTATACTAGTATATAGATATGTTCCAAAGACAAGATAATTAGAGCTTCGTTCCTTATACAGTCAACTCCCAATGTGTCGAACCGAGGTATAATATCGACACATCGTGACTATTGAGACAAGAGAATAGAGATGAATATAGAAGGACGTGTGGGGACCGAGCACTTGGTTTGACTAAGCATGAATATCGATACAACAGAGCTCGACACAGTGGGAGTTGACTGTATATCATATAACAGTTGGATATGCGGAAAATGTAGCTGGTTCCCCCAAATACTTGTGAACACACATGAAACGTAAATACTTTCAGGTAAAAATGCGTTTGACCAAGAAATGTGTAGAACAAATTTGTGATGGGATGCCTTTAAAATATTAGGGTTTTCATGAAATGAATGGTTTTGGTAGGCAGTGGAGTGGGTACAATGTATGTATTGTCAGTACAGAAAAAGAATCATCCACGTCATTACAGAAAGAAAATGACCCGAGAACAGAGATCCGTCATTAGGATTGGCACTAATCCCTTTAAATAAAGATTATCACAATATTTGCCACCAACATAATGCCAGGGGCTTATACTTTACTAATTAAAAATAGACTGATAAATATTGAGATATGTTATAGATATATTCAATGACAAAAGTAAAAACTTGCAGACAGGTGGGAAATGTGTTACATTTTACAGGAATATCCATATTAAAGGAAAACATTGTCTACTCAAATGAAAACATTACTGTAATTGTCATTAGATATAGAAGCCAGTTTAGAAAATTAATGTATGTGAACAATTTCCAGTTTTCACAAAATACTACAAATATTTGGAACAGTTATTGTTCGGGCAGGTTTACAGCGTTGGAACATACACATTTTCTCAGACACAATGAAAGAAACCAGAGAAAATGTTCTGATCAAGGTTTTCTTCAAACTGAACAGTTTAGACAAGTTCAGTTACAAAGCTGAAGTTGAACTCAGTTCAGTTTTGGTTTTGCTCAAACTGAATTGTTCAGGTGTGATCATATATAAATGTATTGTTCAAATTCAAGTGTTTAGATAAGTTTAGCTACATAGATTTGCTAAAACTCGAAAGGTTGGGTTAGACAATTAGACAATTTAATTTATGGCTTTGCTCAAACTCCATGATTATTACATGATCAATTACATGGTTTTATTCAAACCAAATGGTTTTAGACAAGGTTTTGTTCAAACTCGAGGAATCAGACAAGATTTTGTTCAAACTCAAGGAATCGGACATGATCATACAGTAGACTACACTCATTGCAAACAGTAGTCAACCGTCCTTAACTAATTAATAGTTTGTGACAAAATGTATACTGGTCTGTGAGAAATTACACTTGTCTACAAACATAATAATTCCACATAAAAATGGCAGGTTTCAGAATAATGCGACGCAGTTTCACAAAGCGCACAATAGTCGCTCAGGCAAGGTGGGCTAAAAGTAATATTAAAGTAGCACTTTAAAGGCAAAACATTCACAACACGTCGGACATACAAAATCATATTTGTGTGGACTGAAATTCAATAAACGTTCAATCAACATTCAATCATCCTGTTTGCTAATGTACATATTACACACTTGGGTCACACGACTGGCTCAGTTAAACTGAATGGACAATAAAGAAAACACGAAATAATGTTTTTGGGACTGTAAAAAATATAATACATAAAACACATGCACACACCCACACATCTGGGAACAGTATTAATATACAATGCATATCACAAATGGCTAAAACAAAATGCACTAGTATTTGGGCAACTTGTGTCCAACAACCAATTCATTAGTGTATCGACATTATGTGATTTCAAAGTAGGCATTAAACTATATGCAATAAAGAGGAGACGAACCATCAAACATAACAAACATAGATTTAGTTGAAATTAACAAATTCTCAGACCTCTAAGAGTTCTGTTTCCCGGAACGAAATTACATACAGTAAGAGCTGGCAGGCGATTGCCATGACGGATGATTATGCAATGAAAAGCCATCATGGTCACACACGCACACCAAGTACCTGTTCGGTCCAAAGTGTAGGCAAGTGAGATTGTTCGAAAATGCTGCCACCTCCAAGTTCACCCAGCTGAGAATGGGTACCCGGTAGGAAGAGATGACCATATGAATATTAACTTTCTAGCGCCAGAAACGCTGCTTGGGTTGCATACTCCCTAGGGTGTTGAGAGGTAAAGTGATTGCACGCAGATCCAATGACCGGAGCAATAATGTAGTTCTTTGAGTGCCGATTTGATGAATATTTACTCATGTGACCAAATCAAAAGGATCTGTAATCTATATTCATCTTGACCCGAGAAGGCCAAAATTGCTCAGTGACAGTTGCAATAAGCCTGGGTTTTTTAGGATGGCATACACTATATGTATTGTTATTATTATCTACGTTTCAAAACTCACAAATACACTAGTCAATGGCACTGTGCAATCAGCTGCAAGCTCTTTCAACAACCAAATATCACGTTATTAGGTGACAGCATCGAGCTTACTCTAACGATTGATCACAAATTCCTACACTGAATAGCAACAATCCCCTCTGTGAGAAGCTATACGATCTTCTTTAACTACAGAGTTAGGTGTGCCACCAGATATTTCCCACCGTTTACTATCCATTTAATGATGAAATAATTTACTGCTCAAACGCACAAGGGAAGTAGTTAAAAAATAAAAATGCACACCGAAATATACAAAATGACGAAAGCTCTCTACACAAAAACCAGTATGGCCTGGAGAACACGTATTTGGCATTTGTTAGCCGCCCGAGTTCGCCCACGATAGTTATCTACCCCTGATACACCAGGATGTTTGCTTGAGAGTCAAGCGGGGCGGTTGTCGACATGGTTTCAAGTGTAGGGAACTGTCGCACGGAACTGGGCATGACTTCAACTCTTTACATAGAAGCATGACTAGGCTCGCTGGCTACTGCAATATCTCAATCCAACGAACAACCTTGCGATTCACCATTTCTCGGTTGATGAAGAGCACCTGAAAAAGTGGAGAAAGTGTACCAGTTACCATGGCGACAAAATGCATGGATACAATAGTACTGAAATGTTAAATGTCCAAGGAAAATGGAATATTTGTGTGAATATTCACGGAAAGTGACTAAAGCAAATGCAGGATGATTGCAAATCCACTTTTGAATCAGCATTAAAAATTATCTATTAGTACTAGTTAGTGTTTTAAAAGACAACAAATATGAAAAGCGTAATAAATCTGAAATTTGCATTACCCTGTGGGATACCTTTAACATTTGGGTTTGGGATATAGGACGTGCCAATTTAAAAATCTAATATTTAGGGTTATAGGCGCTTTCGCTTTCAGGATAATTTCGCTCATAGTGTGTAGCTTTATTATGATATCTCGAAAAAGATTTTGAACCAACGACGTTCCGCTCTCCGGGCCGACACTCTAACCACTACGCCGCGGTCTCAGCAATAATGTATCCAATACATGGAAGGGGCATCCACAGCAGCCCAAAGATTATGGTTTAAAGCAGTGTTCCAGCTAATCTGATACGTCATGAATATGTAGGGAAAAGCAACAGTTCAACAGAGTTACCTACCCTGTTTCCACTGATCTGGTACATGTGTATGTATGGAATTCCATCCTCCGCTCGGTTCACGACTTGAGCCTGGAGTAACTTCCCCTGGGTGAGCTCTTCAAGCACCGAGTTGCCTTCATCGTTAAAGTACTCCTCCTCTGTAAACAAATGGAGGGCATGCTACGAACGCTGGCCATCTTAGTTTTCATTTCTCGAACCCAAGACATGGGGAATTTGGGTTTAGATACACTTTCAAGATTATTTCATTTATATGACGACGTGTCATTATAGGGCAGGAGGAAACTAACAATATTATCTATATGACTCTTTTTACAATATCTTCGCTTTATGTCAAATATTGCTATAAATACTTTTCTTCTGTCTCTTTGGTAATAGTCTAGAAACATGCACCACAAAGTATGTTCAGTCGTGACTCAGTTACCTACCTTGCAATGGAGTGACATTACCCATGTAGCACTCGACTGCTTGGAATGGTAGAGTCATGAAGTCACTCCTGAAACAAAGACACCAAAGTAAATTTCACAGACGAATAAATATACACACAACACACACAGGACGATTTCTTTTTCTTTTCTTCAGTTAATTAATTTCCTCGTTGCTGTAGGGATCTGGAGTCTGATTAACCCAGCTGGACGAGGGTTAAAGAATATAATTAATAGGAGATTCTTATAGGTATCAAACTGGTTTGAACCATACACCACTTGAAAGAAGTTTGAACTACATACCCGATCTGCTCGGGCGAAGTTTGAACTACAAACCTGATCTGCTTGAGCGATGATGCCTGTACGCGTGAGTAGCCGCCGTAGTCGACATACTTGATGTCCACCTCGGACGACGCCTCGGACACGCTGACGACCTGCGCCCGGAACCAGCCGTCCACCATGAACGACGCACATATCACTCCCACTGAAACATAGCCACTCTGAAATATAGCCACCCCTACTGAAAAATAATCACTACTATTGAAACTCAGTTAAAATACGGCCACACACTGAAAAACAGCCACTCCCATTGCGGAGACTTGAGGTCATGGAGGTCACTGAGGAGACTGAGGTCAAGCAGGTGAAGGAGAGGCACCGACCTTCGACTGGCGAGGGCAGCGGTGGCACCATGCGGTCCTGGGTGTAGCAGACGCTCATGAAGTGGTTGAGCCGTTCCAGCGAGGAGAATGTGGGGTGGGTGGGCTGCTGCACGAAAATGTGGCCGGCGTCGACGATGTTGGAGACGACGATGTCCACCGACACCCCCTCAGGCAGGTTCAGCTGCAAGGGAGAACCGACGAGAGCGCTTAGCAACAAGATAGTCCAGTGTGGATCTGCCTCATTGTAATGGAGAACTTTCTGGCACTGGGCGTGGCATAATGTGTGTATGTGCATATGACTGCTTGTGCTAGTCTGGGTATTTCACCAGTCTTTATAGTGCTACTTCACTGAAATATCATGCCGCAGTTTGACACATTATACTGACTCCGAGCCGAGTGAGTGAATTGGTGTTTAACGTCGCAGCGAGAATCTTTCACTCATAAGCGACGATGACTCTTGAGACGACCAGTCCTTGGTAATCCCATTAAAATGCTTAGCGACAAAGAGGGGAACAGCAAGTACCATTGATTAACACGTCTTTTGGTATGACGCAGCTGGGGATTTGAACCCATGACTACTGCTCTCCGGGCTAGTGCACTAACCACTACGCCACACAGCGATAGTGTTGTGCACAGTAAAGCCGCAAGCACCAGCTGGTACAGACGAACCAGGAGTACAGAAATTGCATCCTATTATGATGTCCATTGATCCCAGGTCCAAACTCTGGACATTTGACTCCCAATGTCGACAGTCTGCCACCCCAGTTTCCAGGGTACAATATTGAATTTGGTGCTCTGATCTACTGGTGCTCGTAAAAAATCAAACAGTGAATGGAAATATCACACACTAGATGTAACAATTGATCATGAACATTGTTAGATGTGTGCAATTTCACTGCAACAAAAATAAATTCCACAAATTTTATCATCTGTATATATATATCTGATAAATTGGATTTAATTTATCTACTAGCATGTGCCAATGTGGTTCCCGGAAATGTCCAACTGTAAATGGAAACCATTTTTTTCAGTTTTCCGAATAACTTTATACAAGAGTTACTAGTACTTTACCTATATTGGTCGAGATGCAAACATTGGAAAACTAGTATTATCTGCCTGTACCCAACATTCAGTAATTGTATTTGATCTTGAATTTAACACATGTAAAGTTGACACTGAAAGGTCAGTGAATTATTGCTTAACGTCGCTGCGGTAATTTTTTATTCATTGAAAATAAACAATGGCATCTCACTTTCAATCCCAACCCTGTGTCGTAATTTAAGAACAACCATTTTGAACTTCATAATTAACTTGAAATATATGCAACTTGTGCACATTAAAGGCACATGTACTATCACGGCTTTGTTTACACATTTCACGGTCCAACGCATTTTACCTGAAAGTAGGTACAATTGATGTGTCTACACAAGTATATGGGGTAACCAGCTACATTTTTCCACATATCCCACTGGTTTTTAATATTTTAATCTCATCTTTGGAACATCCTGAATCGGTATACAGACGGGTTTAAATGATTAGAGTTATAAATCCATAATTACGATTATTCGGAATTTATCGGAAATTAACTGCAATGGAATCTTACCTATCCTACAGCCGTGAAACGATATTTGGAGGTACAAACATGATTATATGTACATGCTATACACTTTGCATAATTTTTTAAACTCCAAATCGCTCCAAAGCGACAACATAATCTGTCATAGTATGCCTTTAAGGAATTCCTGTCCAATTTGAGCCATATCAGCCACAAACCATCGTAGCCCAACTAAGAAATAATCTCAAATAAGGTGAATTCCACTACGCTCCTTCCATTAAAATCTGTTGTGCAATTAACTTTAAGTCTTAGGACTTCACAACACAAATATTTCCCATTTGGTAAAATCTGATTAGAGTGCAGTACTCCCAGATCTCTGGCAACGATGGTAACACACCCAGATCTCTGGCAACCATGGCAACACACTCATATATCTAACAACCATGGCAACCGCTCACCTGAACAATAGTTGGCATCAAAATCAAAATCTCCTGTACCACCTGCATATAACAATGAAAATGTCTACATGATTTCGGGTATCTTTCCCATTATATTATAGTTCTCTGCGTTAAGCCGCTCACTTCTGGATTACTAGTAATCACAATACTGTTGCATAGGTAATATCCGGTAGCCTAGGAAAGGTAAAAAGCTAAATTTCTAAATGGTAGGATTTCCCCACTTTACATAAATTAACCCCATAGCCGATTGTTTGGCAACAATATGGACTGGTCATCTGACAAAGTCATCATGGCGACCGTCTCCGGGATACGGACCTGCATGATGTCGGGCATGAGAACCGGCGTCTCCTGCAGGACCTGCGAGAGAGGAGTGAAGTCCACCTGAGGGAACTGGTGTCGCGGGAACTTCCTCTGGATCTGACCCAACGCCTTGTCCACCTCACCCTGCGTTCCTGATAACGGACAACGGATGAGTGTCAGACATCCACAATCATGTGCTAGCGTCATGTGAATACAGCAAGCATTGGGTTTTTTTTAAATTGAGGTTTAGAGAGTGTTTTCAAGATTGTCTCGCTCATATCACGGTTTTGAATTTTACAGTTAAGCGCAGAAGCCTGCAACAAACAGCTTAGTTTTACTACTATGTATCAGTAGGGAGGTTGAAGAGATGGCGGACATTTTGTTTTCAGTCAGGTTCAGAAGCCTGTAAAACACAACAGTTAATATTGGCACTAGTCCTGTAGGCCATGCTAAAATGTCCAATACATTGCATATTTTCAAATCCAAAACAAACAAATTCAAACAACAACGTTACCTTCAATGACGCAGATCTGGAAGCTGGGTGTGCAGGGGTTGTTCTTCAGCGTGATGTTCGCCCCGGACTTCTCTTTCACCTGGTTGATATTCCGACCGTTCTTTCCAATGAGGCGCCCACACAGTTCCGACGGAAAGTTGAACTCGTACCGTGTGGAATCCGGGGGCCCCACTGGGAGCGGGATTGGTTCTGTCACACTTCCGCCTCGACCACTGTCATTGGAAGCCTGCAAAACACATTTGCTATTTTTAAATTGGTGCTTAAAGCCGCCATCACAGTTGCAAGAATAATGAAGGCAGGATGACATCTGCAAGTACTGACAAACTAAAGATGGCAATTGACCTATCAATATTGTTATTATTACTCTTGCATGAATATTTCACCCATATATGCTATCAATATATACAAGCACGCCATCTGCTCTCAAAGCAGGACCAACAAGAAAATTGGGCTAACTGTTTGATTGCTTAAAACCATGCCGGAAAAATAGCCAAGTGCTGTATTGATTCAACAATGTCCATGAAGATGATGAAGCAATTTTATAAAGAGTAGACTAATTCAGCGGTAAGACAGTACCCCCTAATTCTTTTGTACTGGAATAGATTTTAGATTTTTACAAATGTAAATTTCCACAGCC
The DNA here is from genome assembly GCA_032355325.1 of Clypeosectus delectus. Lineage (NCBI taxonomy): Eukaryota > Metazoa > Mollusca > Gastropoda > Lepetellida > Lepetodrilidae > Clypeosectus > Clypeosectus delectus. Next base: position 8,541 of record JAULBO010202819.1, read on the forward strand.
ACGTGGCCTCACCTCACTATTACTATCACAGCCTGGCGACTCGGAGCTGCTGGTAACCACGGTAACAGCGGCGGCAACAGCAGTATTATCACTGTGATCAACAATTCGACTGGAAGATGAGGTCATATCGGCTCCATTTGAGCTGGCAGCCATCTTGGAACTTACGTCAACCACGAGCGACGCTGTTCGTTCCGTCTGCTCGCTGGCGAAAGAAAGTGCGTCCATTGTTCCATTTGAGGCTGAATCTGGCTGCATATCAATGACATCACTTTGCGTTTCGCCAATTTTGTCCCCGGATCCCGAACGTGACACAACCCGAATCACAGACTTGACCTCTCCGGCAGCGCACGGCATATGAATATGTGCAGTCTCGCGTGAAAAGAGTCCATCAGCGTCCAAAGACTGGCTTTGATTAGCACCAGATTCTGCGTCCGCAGACTTGTTTGATGAGACTTCTTCCAACTGGCTGGGAATGTCACTCTGGTTTGATTCCGCAATTACAGACTTGCACACGGCGTCCGGAATGTGGCTCCGACTGGCACCAGTTTCCGCGACAACATTGTCAAGCACAGAGGTCTGATCAGTTTCACCCGAAGACGCACGAGAAGCCGGGTCACTGTTAGACTTTGGTACAAACTTGTATCCCTCAACGACGGGTAATAAGGCAGAGATCCGATCCTTTGGCAAATCTCCACGGTCCGCAATCTCGCTAGCACCATCGTTACTATGGAAACGTCTACTGTTGTCTGGAGTAGTTTTACTTGTCAACTGATCAGGAGATGTGAGAAGATGCGACACATGCACATCCAAAATGTTATCCGACTCGATGGCCACTTGACTATCCACATTCCCAGACTTAGATTCAGAAACTCTACTTAAAATGACTTCATTATTGGTTTTTGGTCTCTTTAAAATATCTATGATGGGAGGATCTTTAACAACAGCGACACCTTTGCTTGAAGGAGAACTGGAGTTACTGGCTTTGACCCCAGTCTGTGAAGGAGTACTCTGACTTGCTGCGACACCTGTATTTGAAGGAGTTACCCTACTGGGAGTGATACCTGTATTTCCTTTACTGTGATTGGCAGTGACACCTGCCCGTGAAGTATTGTAACTGGTGACACCAGCCGGGTTTGAATGGAAATCGTTACCGACATTGCCTGTGACACCTGTGTTTGAAGAAGAATTCTGACTTGAAGATATTTTCTCGGGGAGAGATGTTTGCTGATAATTTCTGCTGCATGTTGTTGAAGCAACACGTTTCGCTTCATATTCGTCAACTTTCCTGTCGTTCACCAACCCTTTGTGTCGCTCTCGACTTTGACCGACAATATCTGCATCCCTAAGATCACACTTCGTAATACTGACGCCTTTCTTATCTCCATCGCCTTTATGCGTGGCAACGGCTGCAACGGTCGCAGCTTCATCTCCCTGACGCGAGTCATTGTCTGTAACGGCATCTCTGCCCTTCCCCTTGCCACGCCTCCTACTCAACAGGAAGAGGAAACCCAGCAATGCCGTTCCCAACGGCAACGCTACACTCAGAACAAGTCGAATCCCAGTCATGGTGCTTCAAACTGTCAATCATTCAATTCCAACCGATCTGGAAATAGAAGGGATGACAGAAGTGTTAAAAAGATTGTTTTGTATCGACCACTGAGTAAAGACGGAATCAAATTGCTGAGTTACACATGGTGTGCATGTAGCACACACAGACACATGTGCAATTCAAAGCAACCTACACAAGTATTCCTAAAAATGCATGCATTAATTTGCATTTATACTAAATAATAGTAAATTGTGTCTTCCTTAATCTGGGATAATCATAATGGCATAAACTAAATTTGCTTCACAAGCATGGTCAGTACGATAGTAGCTTGTAATAAACGTGTTACATTATCACCAGAAATGCATGAGGCTTACACATGACAACGAACAGAATACTAATACCACATGATATTGGCTAAACTGACACAGTCCAGTGGCTTTAAAATGACCGTTGACTTTCGTGTTGTCATGTCCTTGAAAATTCTAAACAAGCCCTGGAAGTGACATTGTGGTGTTGGCATCACAACCATTCGGGTAGGCCTGGCAGCGAAAAGAACAGTCGCATGACATGCATACATATATTTCTTGCAGTGGTGAAACAGTTGATCGACATGACTGCGTACTTTACATGACGTCCCAAAACAAAGTAGAGCCACCCACACACAGAATGGTCTCCCAGCCCTGATTGGACAGTGATGCAAGCGCCATAGTTTACGGAAAATGCGAAGTTGTGCAACATGTGGAGCTCTCCCCTCGGTTTAAACTCACCAAAAATCGAAACAGACTCTATTCTTTATATGCAAGTCTGAGTAATTGTGCTGCATGTTCAATGACAAGACAAGCTGTTCAAGCACAAAGCCATAATTCATCATCTTATGTCTGTACCACGTGTTTTCTTCCAAACACAAAAACCTCGCACACAACTCTCGCGAGATAGTACGGTAATTTGACAAGATGCGCGAACTATTTTTTGCGGCATAATATATGCATGACCGTATGTCCATAAATTGTGTTGCTGACCGTATTATGAAATCGATATTGACATGCAAAAACGAAGGCAGAGTTATGTTATTTATAACATTGTATTCATTGGTATTATAATACATGTATTTTCTTTTAATTGTATGTTTCATAAACGTCCAATGTTTACATGACCTATGTTGTGCGGATGGAGATTAGTGAAGAGGCTCAAACCCAAACATAATCAGGTGTAGTCTGACATGAGCGTACAGCATAGAGAATAAATTTGCGTCGTCAAAAGCAACGAATTACGTCGACGTTCAAGAAGATCTATAACAGTGTGAAGTTTATTTGAACTCGAAATGGAACCGTAGAAGATTCACGAGTCATAAATGGCTCCTACGATCATGTAATTAGTCGAAAAGCTAGCCATCAAGGATGGCCTCGACCACAAACTGCACTGAGAGTTTTGGTCTAGACCTATCACCAATTCTCATAATTTCTTACATAAATCTGTAATATAAGAAATTCTTGTAGACACACGATGGAGATTCTCGGAGAGTACGAGTACAACAAGAAAGATCTGATAGGACACGGAGCTTTTGCTGTGGTATTCAAAGGTCGAAGCAGAAAGGTAAATGGTATTTTTTATTAATATTAATCTGAATTCGACTTGCCATACATTACCATAAATTTCGTCATATGATAGATCTATTATATAAGTCTAGTCTAGTTGAATAGGTCAAACATTTTACGTTGTGTGAAAATATGTTCATTTAATCTGTCCATTAAATTCAATGTCAACTTATGAAATAACAATTTATTATTTAATTTTTAACTAATAGTGTTTCCTTTGTGTTCACAAAAACTACAGTTTTGTCTTTGCATTAATACATAGTTTATTGATCAGCCATATATTTGTGTATGTCTAAATGGTGTATTTAATTCTGTATATTACTAATTAGATGACAGAGAAAATGGTATATTTCTATTATGATTTATTTGTGTTACCATCATGCAGTGGTCCCCCTAAAAAAATACCCCTCTTGTTAAGAACGTACATACTTTCTCTATAATTATATTAATATTAATAATAATGTATCATAATCACAATGGTAGTACTCTGTGCGCATATGAGGCCTCGGTATGTCCAGTTCACTGTGAACACATACCTGTATCAAATTGGACATTTTCGAGGTACATGTATTGTAATGATGTATCCATAATATTTACTGACTGAATGAGTAAACTCTGGAGGTAAATGTACAAACTATTCTAGAAGATTAAATTTTAAAACAAGATGGGAAGCTTACATAAAGATAGTTGCTTTTCAGCTTTCTCAATAATAATTATAATGTGTGGTGCAACACTATATATATATATTATATTAAAAATACATTTGCCAGTTGAATTTGAACAAAAGGAGCTTATCGTCATAAGGGAATGCCCATCTCAGGTTGTAGTATCTGTAGTGTGGATCTAAAAATAACTATTTATACCCTGACCTACATATCCTGTATTTTACTGCTAGTAACAATAGAGATGCTCATGTGGCTCATGTGCCTGATGTGGCTGAGCATTCTTTCAATGTTATATTAATCAATAACCGTCTACAGGATAATCACTGATTAATCTTACTGTTAATTGAATTTAGTCATGATTTAGGTTACCATGTTTCCACAGGTGAATGGTATTTCTCTCATTTTCCCCTGTCTCGTGCCTAGAATAGGATTGCTATATAATATTACAGTGTTCGAAATAAAGAAAATAATAAGGGGGTCATTCTGCATAGGCCCAATGTTAAAGGTGGTCAAATCTATCATTTTCAGGGGGTCACACAGATACCTTTAACATTG
>JAULBO010202930.1:0-12893 GCA_032355325.1 Clypeosectus delectus
GGCCCCAGTACCGTAAGTATGACGTATGTACGTTAATCATTTCTCTATACATCACTCACACCGTATGGTGCATAAACTTAAACTAATTAATCATTGCCCATGACTTACATATCGATCTATAGCTATACGAACATATCATGCGTTTGATTACTACTGTATTGATTTTGCTAAAAATAATGGGTGCAGTCACAAAAGTTATTAACATCAACCTGAATTTGATATCATCTCATTGATAAAAGAGATGAAGGCAAATGCCTTAAGGGACTTTTGGTTTCTAGATTGTATTAAGATGAGTCTACATGTATATCTAAGAATTGACATACGAACATATCATATAGGTCTGTACCTATTATATACTACCGGTAGTATATATATATATATATACATGTATATATAATGTTGATATATTTTATACTACTAGTATTTTATCTCTCTCTCTATATATATGTATATACACATGTACATGACATTGTATACATACATGCTCAACAAGTGTCAGCGACGACGCGCAAGGGAGTCTCCAACACTGGAATATATTGGCATGGTGTCATCGCACAGGAACTTTTATATTTTGTAAGTTGGTCACCTTTATGGCGATAAATTGCTTCTTCAATACGTTCGTTAGTTAAACACCGACCGACTCATTGAACGAACACGAGTCAGTATTGATTCCCTCACATTCAGTACACGGTATACTAGTACATAAACATGTGCTCTTCTTCAACTCATTACTTGCGTTACGGGAGGCTGGGGGTTGTCATTGGAAACAAAAACTTATCATCAACGGGCGTTCAGCTCAGTGAATAGGAAAGGAAAACCGCCCAAAGAGTAGAAGTGCTCGACCAAGCAGAGTGGGTGTCTGGCTGGAAAATGTACTATAGTATACGGTAACGTTCATCGACCATTGCACTCTCTAATGATTGTTGAGAGGGGAATATACTACACTGATAGCAGTGGTACCGTAATACATTGTATCACTGTTCAGCCGACGTGCAAAGACTTCGCCGGTTTCATCTCAAACATTACAGTTTTATCGGAGATTTGATAAGGACACTTTAAATAGCGCCATGTCCCTAATGCGTTAAGCAATCAATGCCCATGCACGGTGGTGTAATATGTCATGTTATACATTCTCAACAAGTGTCAGCGATGACGCACAAGAGAGTCTTCAACACTTGAAATCCGACGCTCTCTGCTTGGTGCATCACCATAAAAAAAAAGTCGTTCTATGTTATAATCTCCAAATCAAGTAACGAATACAACCATGGCCCATTTGATAGACACCGAGAAGCAAGATGCGAATCGCAACGGAGAACGTTTTACGAATATCATTCACTTGTTATGTACAAGTATGTTAATTGATTTAAATTGTGTTAGAAGGTAAAATAATTGACTGGACGGTTTGGTCTGGGGGGGTTTTAATCATCGCATTGGGAATGTTTAATTTAATTCTTGCTGTGAACTTATAATCAATTAAAGGATTATGATACAAGACACGTCTAATGTTGACAAGTCACGAATCTGTCCTTATATGTAAGGGCATTTGTGGGTGCCCATAATCCTATCAGTTAATACATTGCTATATCATTTATATTTGCAAACACATCCGCTGCGTCTCATGTGAGTGTATGTTTTTGTTTTCAATTCAGGGGGAGCGTTCTTTATATGTAGAAACCATCCCAAACATTTATGGGAATCAATACCAACAAAAAATGTTTAAAGAAATATGTTTTAAAAGTTGTTGTTTTTTGTCCTTATATTAATCAATTAAGTCACGCATTACGTGGGGACTTAGGGATCCACTGTCATGTCTACTGAGGGAGAATACGACTTTAAGTATCCACGAATTAGCAGCAACGTGATTCCTCATAGCATATCTTGAGGTCTGATTGCATCCAGACGGAGTCACATCCTATACAGGCAGTTCAGTATTGAAAGCAGATGACGCTTAGGGTACATGCATGTTGACAACCGATAAGTTGTTCAATAAAAGTGTTTAGTTTTTGTTAGCATGAAACTTGATGATGTACAGTCGTATCGAGGGCATGGAGGATAGGAATAGCTGGTACATGTAGATTGGACACTAAGCCGAGAAGCTCTGTCGTCATATCCATTATTGACGGCGTAGAGTATCTCGGCCTAATTGGACATTATACTAGTACCACTATATAACATTGTTATTGTATCTGTAATGTAACTCATTGATGTTTATGAAAGAAGCATTGTAAGTGACATATTTTATCACTAAGCTATGTAGATGCATCCCTAACATTACTAGAATAGCCCTAAAAGAACGTGATCTCCCCCCACCCTAAAATTAACCCTATAATGTTGTCAAGGACTGCTGGAATGTCTGTTCATAGACAATTCAATGTCTGCAGAAAGTATGGAAATAAGATACTTACATTGTATTGGCATTTCGTTTAATTGACATTCAGTATTATCTTTACAATGTACAAAGTAGGTTGTATGTAAAATACATACATTAATGGTCACGATGATTATTAGTGAAACCGTGAAAGTTGAGCTGTAATACAATCACGGCCATGCACATAATACTTAGATCCACACTATTACGATTCGTTGTGTTGGATGCGTACGCAATTGATATGACCTTTTGGTCTGACAATGTGGATGTTGGGATGGATCGTACATTATTTGGATATAAGTAAGCAGCTAGTCGATATATAATAATAGTGAATATATGTTTAATATACTGACAATGGATACTGACACTGAACGCACAAATACACAGACACACAGAGAGAAAGAGAAAGAGAGAGAGATAAAGAAAGACAAAGAAAGAGAGAGAAAGAGAGAGACACACGTGCGCGCGTGCCTGCATTTGACTTAAATACTAGTAATTATTCTTAAGAAGGACATGCCTAATATTATTGGATATCGATCTATTGGTCAAGAGATATGTCTCGTATCAATCTTGAACCTCATTAATAGTCTGCAATACAGTGTATATACCGTCTACGTGTTGCAATGCGTTTCTGGCATGGATAACCTATACATATTTCTCCCGAGAAGTGATGTGTCGAGTAACCAGTGGAACCCAGTACCCGCAGGCCAATACATCTCTGTAGAAGACCATCGACTAACGTAGTAATGCAATACTAATCATCATTCAGCGTAATATTTGTTCCCCCATATTTAGATACGTTTTTAAACCTAGGTCCTCTGTTACTTGTAATTTAGTATTATGTTTGTAGAAAATGTCAGTTATTTAAATCTATAGATACAAGTTTGGCAAGATCAGAACAATGATTTGACGGCTAATTTTACCGCTGTTTCTGCCGCTAGCTTGAAGGGTGTGTGAGAGGTGGGGAAGAGGTTTGGGGGGGGGGGGGTATCTCTTTTCACTGGGAGTATCCGCGGGGAATGGCGGACAAGTGTCAGTCATGACGTTGTCAACGTACAAGAAAACAATGGCACTTCTACGATCCATATTGTGACATAGCCCTACGCCTTCTTGTGGCATACAATCATTCATTATATGCCGTCAGTGAGAACATTGGATCGTAACGCCATCACACATCAATGTACTGTATATGCACGTTTATAAATTAGCGTGTCGCAGTTGAACACAGATACTCTATATCCGTTGCATTCTGGTAATGGTTATTCTATCACAAGAGATGAAGTGTTTTTGAAGCAGAAATAGCTCCTCATTTCTTGACGTAGAGTACTGTCAGTGGCTACTCTGTTGGCCAGCGTTGGAAGACTCTCCTGTACAGAATCGATCAGTCTCATACCTCCGTCTAACAGGGAGTATCGGAGCTGTCGTATATGGTCGCGAAGTCGCCTCACAGGCTTGTATGACTGTCTGCGTGCTCGAAGAAAGGTAAGCATTGTCTCTATTAATTATCTGGTAAATATTATTATAATTTCTAATCATACAGATAGCTAGCTATACGTGTAATGAATGTAGTACCTTATCTATTTGTCCTATATTTACTTAATGACAATGCATAATCAAATTCGTACTTAAGTGTACACCTATCTGTATAATATGTACTACATGTAGTATACTACTACCGGTGTATATACTAAGAACATAGTATATACTAGAAATCTAGTACATACCCTGTATATATTGTATGTTGTGCTTATTAAATGTGACTGTCCCGTAGCGGTATTGATAATTGCACGTAAACATCGTTGAGAAATGTTGTGATACATTCAATGGCTGCAATATCTATGTTTCCAAATATAAACAACAAAAGCAACACGTGACTATGTAACGCGATTTTGTTGCAATGCAGTTACCGTCCTTGTCTCGTCTGTGTCAGCATGTGATCGCAGGTTTACTGCAAGATTAAGTGCTAGGGATGTTGCAGGTGTCCGTGTGTCCTGATGCCCAACACTGACAAGCCGTGATAAGAGTGTACTAATACTGACAGTCGCTCTAAACATCCATTCAAAAAACAAACACAAACTGCACCAAATATCCCTGTTTGATACGAGTCGACGAGTCGGTCACGCAACTGCCACAACTATTATGTTTCCTTGCGTGTACATGTATGCCATTAGATGTATCCTTGAATGAATAGAACGTATCCACCCCTTTGCGAAAGGATGCACATCACATTCAGTCGTGTGTTCGTCATGTAAACCCAATTTGGAAGTAACCGCAGCTCTAGGTTTTAAATATACCATGAACAACAATGTTCATCATCAAAAAGTTATCGTTGTGTCACTGTAACAACGTGGCTTACCGAAGGAAAACTACAAAGACAAATTCCGGAGTAATGAATAGAACGTATCCACCCCTTTGCGAAAGGATGCACTTCACATGGTGTCGTGTGTTTGTCATGTATACCCAATTTCTAAGTCACCGCAGTTCTAAATAAATATGCCATGAACAACAATGTTCATCGTCAAAAGTTATCTTTGTGTCATTGTAACAACGTGGCTTACCGAAAGAAAACTACAAAGACATATTCCGGAGGAAGGACGCTATGTATCCCACCCCTTTTTGAAAGGATGCACATCACATTCAGTCGTGTGTTCGTCATGTACACCCAATTTGGAAGTAACCGCAGTTCGAAATAAATATACCATGAACAACAACGTTCATCATCAAAAGTTACCGGTGTGTCACTGTAACAACGTGGCTTACCGAAAGAACACTACATAGACATATTCCGGAGGAAGGACGCTACAATCACCAGTGATTGCAGTTGAAACAGAGATAGGGGATTGCGCTTAATGCTAAAATAGAATACTCTACAGCGATTATCTGCAATCTGATTGTATATTTCAATTCATAAAATGTGCTTATAGGTAACACCCTCAAATTCATTGCGGTATGCTGACAATATGGATGCGCGACTCTTAAATATTAACCGAGGTTAATGCTTTATGTTAGACCATTAAATCAATTAATTCTTCACAAATGTGTTGAATAATTTAATAATAATGATTTACTGCCACTGTCCTTTTTAAAAAAAATTGATTTAGTTTTGAATTATACCAACGGATGTGCACACATTGAATATATTCGCTTCGCTGAATCGTACAATTTGCACATCGTTGCTTACAGTGTACAGTGTACATCTACAAACATCGATGCACGTTAAATAACAATAGTTTCAGGTTCAATACAATGGATCGGCAGCTCAGAATGTTTAAATTGAGTAATCAAGATCAATGTGACGATCATAATTATATTATTATGCTGTCAATCTTTGAATGTTATATGTTATATCTTTATGCCAACATATTATATTGCCCATCCATACCCCATTGTTACTGAAGTTAGCCAACATATACGTTTGTTACGTACACGCATATTTTATGCGGAATTGATCCAGCAGATGCTGGGTACCCGGTAGGAAGAAATGGCTATATGATATATTTGTGTTACCATCTAGCGCATGGAACGCGGAAGCTTGGGATGTATTAGGCGATGTGAAGTTGGTTACTTATTCCAGGTTCCCAACTTCACATAGCCGATGTATTATCACCGATGGTCGAGTACTTCAAATAATGGCTCTCTCTCTCCCCTCTCTCTCTCTCTCTCCCTCCCGCTCTCTCTATCTATATCTCTCTTTGCGAACACAACTTTAATTGCCACAAAGTTTAGACAAGACCCATTGGCTGATGTTGCATTTGGAACTACCGGTACTTCCAGTGGCTATATCCTGGAGAAATATGCGTCTCATATGGGAATCGAACCCGCGGTTATTACGGTGGTAAAGACGATCCTCTGTTACTCTTTGTAAACCGTGACTTGATATAACAAAAAATATATATATTGTTCTAACACGAGATTGAAATACTAGTTTAATTTAAGTTAGCATTAGCTACTGTATGTTGAAGTTATTGTTAAAATATCGGAAGAAAATCAGTCCTCTGCGCGAGAAATGTTAGTATGTTTTATTAATCGTGTGTATACGCACCTATACTAGTGAAACCGATAATGTAATGATATTCGCATAAACACTGTCCTTGTCCGATAGTGTCATTTATGTAAAGAATGATTATTTCGCGACGTGGGATTTTGTGCTGCTGATTCTGAGATCAATGATAATTGTATTCTTCCGTTATGCTACTGGTATATTTGCTTCAGATGTTCATATCGCATTCAATGTGTTCTTTGAAGTTTAAAGTGAAGTCGCGCATGGTAATATGAAGCGCTGCGATCTCTGGGATGTAGTTACTCAACTGTCGGATTTAAACATCAATGCTCTCAGCACAAGACGATGTCCTATCCATATTCATAGAACTTGGTAGTAGGCTTTCAGTATATCACCATCTGCCGGGGCCAATAGAGCCAGTATGCATGAATAAATGACCGCGACTATTTCCAACTAAAACTCCCCTTGGCGTGAGGGAGTCGTATACTACGCTGCAGATTAATTTGCATAACTGTTGTAAGTTGAGAACGTGGATTAAAGGTTCTGCCTTGATACCCTCGCCAATTTATCATTTTTGAACAGCGGAAATGGAGCGTAATGCTGTAACACCCTGTGAAAATATCAAAACAAAATACTAGTAATTTAATATTATATGGATCGCTTCATGGCATGGCGCGAGATATGGCCTTCTCTGTAAGGCGCTATGCAGTGCAGTTGCACGGCAATGAACACAGACACTGACACATCTTCGTGTCGTAGCCAGGACATTGTCATTTCAAAGGATCGGATTGAAAACACAATTCGCCTCCAGCAATGGCGGGCATTCTTGGCCGGCCATATATGCATTATTGTTGATGTGAAACACATCGCCGCCACGCAGAAAAAGGAAATCCTTGTGTGAAAATTAGCTTGGTTAAAGACATTCCCTGTATGACAATTACCCTACTGGACGCGAGACACAACCAGGTACCGTCTGTATATGTCAGTGGCTATTAATGCAGAAGGGTAACGAATCTTCGGGGCGAGTTGGACCTTTGATCTCCGGTAGTACTTGAAGTAATAGCACATTTATTTTGCAATGCTTTTTCGGTGGCCGAGTATGAAGATTGACCGGAGAAAGGGGAGTGCGGAATTATTGGGATCATGAATCAGACGTATACAGTACCGGTATTAAAACATGATCAGGCGTATTACGTTCCGATAAATTGCAGCTATTATACGGCTTACGTTAATAATACTAATAATACTAAATAGACGTAGTCTATTTATACAGTGCAGAACTATATGCCAACGCATGCTCGAAGCGCTGATAGCTGAAGAAATACTTTAGTCAAAATATGCTGATAGCTGAAGAAATACTTTAGTCAAAATATGCTAATGCTGGTAGCAATACGGGTATGCACGTTCATATACAGTATGGTATATTTTCAAACCATGATATAAATTTGTATCCGCTAACACAAGCATTGCATCATAGCACATGATGCTATATATGTATTAGTCTGTGTACAGACCCTGTTCTCAACGAAATACTCCTATTCCAAATCTCTCCCATGGGCAAAAGCAAGTCTAGATTTACTGGGGAACTGAGGTTAAAGATTTTCAGAGGCTCCTTTCATATATATATTATACCCATCAGTAGAATGTATTTAAAATAATTTACTTTCATCCTCTGAGACTATTGATAGTCTATATATATATATATACAAGTCGGTACATTGTTAGCATAGATTATACTCCACGTAATTCGACGACACTTACAGTGTATATACTCGTAATTAGAACAACCAAAATAATGAATCATAGCTGGAAACACATAAATTCGCTGTACGTACATGTACACCGCGCATGTATAATATAGATAGTGGATTGCCAACTAGGATCGTTTTGCTTCAACCATTTGTCGAGTAGTATCCAAGACAACGAGCGGAACTGATCGGGATACACACACCCTTGATAGATACATGCAAATGCGTGTGTCACTTCAGATTTAATAACGACAGTGCGCATATATATGTGTCAACGCGCACGGCGTTTACAACAGGTATTATGTTAAACGGAAATTGGACCGGTTTATGCATGTACATGAAATGTGTATATGGCAATAACTTAGTCATTCTTTGCAATGCAGATCCTCCAAATTGATACAATTAATAAGAAGTATTAATACTTTATATCTCGTATGTTCATGCACACCTGTACATTGATATACATATGGCATTATATTGCAGTTTTACTCAATATCACTGGGGCAAGTACATGCATATCGATGCATTGATTAATGAGTGAGCGAGTATATATCTGTTTGATCATTATATAGCGCAGTATACGATTATATGTATGTATGTTCCCCCTAATTACGATTAATAGCTAGAACTCCTTTGTGTTACTCATAGATGTAAGTAATACTATATACTGGTATTACATGTATATTTTAATAGCGCCAGTATTCTCGTGGCTGGGATATGTGAATGTCCATATTATGCATACATCTGGCAGAACTTGGTCAGCTATGGCTAGTAAATGTATGTAGAATATAGAGACCGCGCAGAGGTACAATGTGTATGTGATCCTGCCTTCTATACGCATAATACTTACAATCCAGTGTCATAAGCCCTAGTGGAAATCAATTATTGTGTTTGTGGGGATGTCTGGTCCATAGGGTACCATGGTAAGTCGTGCACGTGTTAATGGCGTTTCACCTCTAGTGATCCACGCGAGAACAGGGAGCGGGCTATTGACCATGCTTGACTGTCAATAGCGAAGATGCCTGTCAGTCCTCTACTCAAGAGTGGCCGTAGCTCTGTTGACTATATCCCGGCCAAGTATTCCAGCACATCGTGTGCTAAATGAAAGCTCGGATGCTACCATGGGCACATGGCACGCCTTCGTGTGATTGGTCCAGTAATTACCGACGCCATTTCTATTCATTTTAACCGAATTGCCTTGAAGAAAAGTTCGCTTGAATAACCGAGACGAGTCTTACTCCTGAAGCACAATATCGCATCCGAGACGGTTTAATTACGGTCTCCAACTGTGTGAAGTCGTATATAGCCTTAAACGTCACACATACCGGGAGGTCACGTGGGTTTATGGGAGAAGTCGTCGAAAATATCTAGAAATATCTGTACATGTCTGGCTTAGATTAATGCACACAATTATTGAGTACCTAATAGCCTACGAAGAGGCGTTTGGGCAATGCACTCCAGTTAAACCTCAGGTTCTGGTTTATATATACATTATATGTCTGCGTTGTGCCAATGACGCGGTCGTCTTCAAAACGGTGTTCTATTCGACAAACAAAATCATAATTCGTATTTATCAATGGATTGTACCCATCAACTGAGCAGTCCATACCGTGGTTTAACACATACACATATATTTTTACTTAATCAAATGCGGCAGGCCCACCATTAGGATTAAATACTAGTAATTTACAATGGGTTGTGCATCTCGTTTCCCAATGGTCAGAGACCTCGACCCCAAATTGGTGTTAGCGGTATTCTAAATCAAAATGAGTTTTTACCAAAAAAACAAACACTAAATACTAGTAATCGGAAGGGCACTGATCTTCTATTATGAACGCCGCTGTAAGTCTGAGCTTATTTACACAAGGGATGTGGGTGATTTATATCGCTTGAGATTACGACTGTTCCCAGTCGGTATAGCTGGGCTTTTTATATCCGGTCTTACAGGGTAAATAATACTTAAACACCGGAAGAGCACACAGACATACATTAATATAGTCTGGCTGGTAATTTAATACACCCCTGTTTGCTACTGTATCACGACAACTATTTCACATAATTATGTCAATAAAAGTTGGCATATCAGTGTACGAAACCAGTTCCAAATTTACAACTTTGTAGATCGCCGAATAAAATATAATTATGTCTATCTATTTTACTTCACTTACTGGCCTCAATATTTGAATAGGTTAATGTAATAGAGATGTTCATACTAGTGTTCTAAATCCAATGGACATCACTCACCTGCCTGAAATACCGACATGTTTCACCTGACAGCACGTGCATACATTGCAATACATGTGACGGCAGATCGACGCAGTACCTGTGTTCGCATATGATAGCGTACTGATATTAAATCCTCGTACTTGTGTGCATTTGAACTCATTCAGCTACTATGATACGCCATAAAACAAACGAAAGCATCATAACAATATATGTAAGATAGCCAAGTATTTGTATCTAGGACAGGTACTCGACATTCAGCTCGCTTAATCACAAGTCACAAGTCACGTGTGTGAAAGTCCCTGAAGAAAAATTAGCTCCAGCGAACACAATGGTAGATATAAGCCCAGTTCTAAACATAGTCTCCAGATCCGCCTCCAAGAACTGCGCTACATTCGCTAAAGAAATCAGACTATTAATACGATACGATTATACTGGTGAAATAGTGCGATCATCCGCAGTACAACAACCCCTATCGGTACTCTGTAGTATTTTATTCACAGCAAATCCGACCAACCAGTTACCAATAGTTTGTATCCGTGACGGCCATTGTGTAGCCACCGATTCCTCAACTCTACTAGTCACTAGTCCCGTAATGAGATGCTGCTTATCATAATTAACAAACATTGCTGCTGATACCAATTCGTATACTAGTAATAACTGATTGGTTGAGACTCGAAGTTCAATTCTTGAATAATCCACCATTCCATTATTTTAGACTGCGTATGGTATGTTATCTTCCTATGTCTTTTAGCGTCATCGATATACTGTATTTATGAGTGCCTTTAGTACTGTCTCTCTGTCTCTCACTCTCTCTCTCTCTCTCTCTCTCTCTCTCTCTCTCTCTCCAGTGTCTCTCTCAACCTCTCCCATCTCTCTAACTAGATGTATCACAGTATCTCTGTATCTGCCCCTCTCTCTCTCTCTCCCTCTCCCCGTTCTCTACATCTCTTTTTCTGACTGTTCTCTCTCCATCCCCATCTATTTATCTCTCCCTCCCTCCTTCTCGCTCTCTATCCCCCACCCCTCTATCTCTCTTGACTCTCTCTCTCTCTCTCTATCGTTCTCGTTCTCGTTCTCTCTCTCCTCTCTCATCAATAGTCTATGATACATGTCTGACTGTACTAATGACAGCAGTTGTTTACGGATGTGATGCCTATCAGGGTGTATCCTCATTTCAAGCAGGCCATCGTGCATAGTTCACGCAGCACGCCCGGTACACGATCTTCAACGAGCCGCATCCCACGGTTCCTTCAGTCAGTGTATGCCTGCAATTGAACCCAAGACCCGCGGGCTTTCCTTAATTAATCCTACTTTCCGGTTCCGTCAATCCTCATGCACAGTTTCCCCCCTGAACACACATCCAGTGCTTATATCTCTATCCAAAACGAGTAGCCCCCGAATTATTCCCATTTGAGTGTATTAAATGACGGGATTTGAGGGCATCATTGGCCCATAGCTGAGGGAACATCATATCTCGAGGCAACTGCCGCCATTGCCGTCATTAATGGCGACGTCGTGCGACATCCCAAGGCTTGCAGTAATACGATTTGCGTAAACACGGGATCAGCGTCTTCCATACTGAGAATACAAGGCCGTCCCCGGCATACAGCGAATGGGGGACATTAGCGCAAGTCAGGTTTTTTATATTATTTGAGCTGATCATCCCTCTATTAAAGCCTTCGAGAAAGGTAGGACTTTGCCCATTATGAGTTTCGGATGTGGTCGATTAAATAAATGTTGGAAAGAATTACGTAGACGACGGCAATATTGAATGGCGTCTGTCGTGAATGACGGCGACCCCGACTGATGTGAGGTAGTAAAATCGCCGGTCTAGCTTTCCTGATTAAGCATTGATTTCCGCTTAGATACCTGTTTGGACTAAAGAGTAGTCTTCGTCATTTCAGAATTGAGAGATACCCGGTACTTCGGTACTTACTTGCGAAAATCTGGAACATCTATAGTAATTCCATTATAAGGTAAGTGTTATTTGTGTCTGTTTAGCATAGTGATTTTATAGTTATCAAGCAGGAATCAAACGTATATTAAGCATTGGCGAGCTTTGTCTGTACTTCCGGAAGAAATCGCATGTACGGTAAATACTATCCATTATTTAAGGATACAGATAATGCTATCATGCATCAGAGTTGACAACCTGTTTTACACCAATAGTATTACATGTACTTCAAAATGTTAGTGTGTGTAATGGCATAGTCCCATACATACTGCTACATTAATAATGTATTTTTAAATATGAAAGCCAATCGTGTAACCCTGCAAATGTCCTGAGCTGCATGGCGTGACTTCTAAGGATGTCGTATATTGGAGAAAGAAAAAAAATGTTGTCACCACACAGCGTCTTTTCTAGAGAACATATATTATTAAACGTGTGTAGTACGCTTAATTCAATCGAGTGTGTGTGCGCGTGTGTGTGTGTGTGTGTGTGTGTGTATCAATATCCCGGGTATTATCATGTAAGTGTACTCTGTCTAAATCGGCATCTGTGTAATCCGGCAATCTGCATATACCGGCTCAATTTCAAAGTCCCTACTGG
>JAULBO010203041.1:0-12891 GCA_032355325.1 Clypeosectus delectus
TTGCAATATATTTGCTTGTCCGAATGCAGCTTTTGGTTGTCCCGGGCAATCGGACAGCCGTTAGTGTCGAGCCCTGGCAACCGATCATGCTTTAATTCATGTTGTTTTAAACATTCAATCAGGAAACACATTAAAAAAAAAATCGACATGTTGTATATATTTGCATTAATATTGTGCTCGTATTATCATAATTATGATGACAAACTGATGTCATTCGATAACACTAACAGTTATGATTTATATGTCTCTTTGTTGCAGATCTATTTCTGCTTGACAAGGCACGTAGTCCATCTGCCTGGAGAAAACATGTCTTCGGAATCGTCCCTCACCCTGTATCGCTGCGGAGTGTGTGACTCCATGTTCCAGTCGGCACCAGAATGCTACGCCCACGTCATCACACACGAAGCCAAAAAGGTTGACGAAAACACAACAGAAAGTGGCGAAACTAGTCTGACCGAAGCCAACTTCGAGCAGACTCTTTCAGTCGCTGGAGCTGAAGACCAAATTCCAGACTCTGCTGTTCTCCTCGATGCAAGTTCCACTCTGGCCGGTGGACAGCCAATGGCACCCGCCTTGGAAGTGCTTGCCACAGCTTCTGGAGAATGCCAAAAGTCCATTCAGGGGGTCGGCCAAACTCATCAAGACGACGTACCAAGTGTGCCGGTTATTTTGCCCGGTGAAGGAGGGATCCAAATTCATATCCAGGAACATGGTGATGGTGGGGAAGATGGTAGTGGTATTGTACCTGGAGCCAGCATGGCAGCCGAGGCTCAGGCTACTGTTAGCTATGCTAGTTTGGAACAGATTAGATCACAAGGCGACTCGATAGTTATCGGGTCTTACCCGGGTGTTGTGTGCAGTACCAGCGAAGATCGTGACATCGCAGATATCCTCATCAATATCAAGCAAGAGAAGGTGGACTGCGACGGACAACGCAAATCCTCCGAAAACATCCCAGAAGCTGGAAACGAGGGGCAAGGAGAAATAGTGCAACCTAAAAAGAAAAAGATAAAGAAAATTGTGTCAGAACACCTGAAGAAAAACAAGATACCAGTTGTTAGGCGTAGACGGAAAGGAGAGGATTACGTAAGTGAAGATGAATTGGAGAATTTTTATTGCTGTCAATATTGTGGGAAAAGGTATGCAGTGTTGAAGAGCTTGAGACATCACGAGAAGATCCACGACACTGATAAACTCTTGTATTGTGATGTCTGCCAGAAAGGCTTCGTCAAGCCTTCCGAGTTGCATAGTCACAGTAAAACTCACATGGCTATAGAGGAGAGGGAAAAGGAAAATAACGGCAAGTTCAAGTGTAAATACTGCAAGAAGGAGTACACGATTGAGAAAAGTTTGAAGCACCATGAGAAGGTTCATGAGGTTGGGAAGAGATACATGTGCGATAGGTGTACCAAAACCTTCTTCAAGCCAAGCGATTTGGACAGACATCAAAGGGTACACAAGCCTCTTGCTAAATGTTATGTATGTAACAAATCATTCCGTAACACTGCAAAACTGGAGCATCATGTTCGTGCCCATCCAGAACTTATGATGTCTGGACATAAGAACAACATTAAGCTTATCTCGCTGAAGGCCTGTCGATACTGTGACAAGAAGTGTTCGACATTTTCCCAACTGTGTAACCACATTCGCACTCATACAAAGACTAAACCTTTTCCATGCGACATTTGTGGGAAGACGTTCAACCGAATCAGTAATATGAATCTGCACCGCAAACTGCATACAGGTATGAAGCCATTCCCCTGTAACGTGTGTGGGGCTGCGTTTGCAGATTATGCGAATCGGAACCGTCACGTAAAGAAGTATCACCAGAATGATATGGAGTTTGGGGCCGAGTACATGCCGAGAACCTCTAAGGTTCCTGTGATTGAGAATCTGCCACCAGCACCGAAAATGAAGCTGAAACGGGAAGATCTAGTTGCCGAGGTGATGAACGCTTACCGGGAGCTTGACAAGGCCAAGGAGGACGTCGACGTCAATGTCAAGCTGGAAGGACCGAACTTGTATCCTGGCGCGCAGAAAAATATGAACGTTGTTGAATGTAGAGAGCTGACGGGAATCCCTCAAGTGGTTCAGAACTTGATTTCCGGCCAACCTACGCCCGATGACACCATTGATACCACTGAAAGTGGCAATCCGTCGACTAGTGGAAGAGGAACCGAACAGGTTTACGTTGTGTTCGAGGACAACCCTTCTATCTGCTATGTTGTGGAGTATGAAGGAGACAACCCTTCCCTCAAACTGGTCCAGGACGGAGTTAAGGTTTCTACTGATTCAACTCCATCGATTACAAACCAGGATCTAACCAATATGGGAATACTGGGTCCACCGGCTCAGGATGAATCTGGATTGAACGCCATGTCGCAGGTCGAGATAGAAGAAGTGAATGAGGAAGATGCTGAGGAATGCTTGATATTTTCTCATGAAGGTGAGGAGTACGACGAGGATGACGATATCGTTAACATGAGAAGGAAGCCCTTAATAAACCCTGATTATGTGGTATTGAAATGTAGACAGGAGAGAAAGCAGTCTGCAATGCACAAACGTTTCCCCTGCGATACTTGTGGGTCACGGTTCGCTCACAGAGGCTCACTGAAGTTCCACATGCGAAGACACACGAGAGAGGGAGTTATTTACTGCAGCCTTTGTAATGCCGAGTTTTACAGGAAGTCCAGACTGCGAGTTCACATGAGGGAGCACACTGGAGAGAAGCCGTACAAATGCTCGGTGTGCGAGCGGGCATTTAAGGTGTCGTACGACCTGACTATCCACATGCGAGAACATACCGGTAGAGATGTGGTACCATGTGATCACTGCGACAAGGTCTTCTACACTCGGCGAGCCTACAATGCCCACATGAGGGACCAGAGCACCATCAAACCGTACTCGTGCCATTTGTGTGGGAAGCTTTTCAAGCGCGGCGACCAACGTCGTCGGCACATGTTGACGCACTTTGAAGGTGTGGAGTTGCCTTTCAAGTGTCACATGTGTGAACGAAGTTTTGGAGATTCATCCAACAGAAAGAGGCATATCATTAAAGTCCATGGTGTTGCAGCCATGGATAGCATGCCAAAGAAACGAGTGTCACTAGCCAATCATGTGAACATTGATAATTCACCCTCGTGAACATATATAGAAACTCTTTGAACAGTTGTACAATTCTTTATGCACGCTGTACATATTCCTATATATATATTATTACAGTGCAAGTTCAAGTACAACTATAACCAACGACCAATACTTTTAAAGTCTTTATTAAAGCAGGTATATTTGTCTTTTGATTATTATTTATATTTCTAGTTGAAAATTGAAATTTCTGTGTTGTATTTTGTTTAACGCATGACCAAGTGGCAGGACGATGACTGCTAGTCGCCCAGTTGTGTCTCTCATTGGTATGATGGTATCCATCCACATGTTCGTTTGTGTTCCAAGTTATCCCAATGACTGTTTGAATATATTGTTACTTTTTACCAGTCATGGTATCATCGATTGATCATTGGCCCATAGGGAGACGCTGAGGCCCATATTATCGAACGTGGTTTAGTGTAGACCTGGATTTACGTAAACCCAGACTCTTGGTTCAGCAAAAACTATATTATAGAAAACCGGCATACCAAAACCAGGTCCAGTCTCGGGTTTCCAGTAAACTTTTTTTCATAATACCGTTTAAGGTAAAACTCGTGTTTTAGAGCTAAACCTGGTCTAGACCACGTTCGATAATACGTGCCATATTGTTTAATAGCTGCATGAAGTGTCTATCAGCAAACAAGGTCACATCATTTCAAAATAAGAAATCTTTTTGTCATTTGTATCCAAGATGCCACATTAATACATTTTGACACAAACCATATACCGTAACCTTTAGTCGGGACTGGCAGGGGTTAAAATTGGCACTAGTACTGTACTACTGTACGCTACTGTAGCCCATGGCTGCCAAAATGTACCATGGCTACAGGTATCCTAACGACTAGGAGAAATTCAGGATACATTTATTGGGCTTAATATTATGACAAACTAATAATTGCTGACATGACATGAAGATGCAATGGTGACAATAGCATGGATCTTATTATACGGTATTCAACACGATATGTGAATAGTGTGATTAATGTAAGACTCGGTAGATCTAAACTTAATTATTATAGCATGTTAAATTTTTGTTAAGGTCAATTCTTCAAAATTCCAGTCTACCACTACCGTAAAGCGTTACTGTATGTTAATTCATTGTCACATAAATTTTGAGTTTTTTGGTTACTTTGGTATACAAAATAAATAATGGTAATTGTTTTAAAAAAGGCTTGTAAGAGATTTCTGTACACTAAAGATTTTTAATTGAATTTGAATTAGGACATTTTAATATACATGTACTAGTAGAACTAGTACTCTTACTCTTACAATCATTTGTAATTGTACATATTGACCCTTGGAAATGATTATTTTTTACGTACATGTATTAACACAATCATACTAAAAAAATGTTGCATATTGGTTATTGATATTGAAAAAAATAATCAAATTGATATAATACTAGTGTATATATAATATAATATATATATACTTTCTAGTATATCTATAATATGTGGTTGCATTCCCACGATGGTAGAGGTTTTGTCACATTTTTTAAAGTTAGTTAACGGTTTTGGCAATCTAATGACAGCCTGGGAACTCTGACCCATTCGGACGAAGATGCTAGTTTTTACTATTATACTATTGTAACTATACAGAAATATTCAATCATTCCAATTGTTCAATTTGTAAAATCTTTCAACATTTCCTCAATTTTGTGTTTTGGAAAATGCTTAGTTTATTATACGTATTAAACTAAATTGTTGATGTATATTACTGATGTTCAGTTTAGTTCCCACTTCTTTTAATCCATATTATTGCCATTCCTATTACCGGTAGTGTTCACGGCCATTTAACTAACCAAAATTTGATTACCAGTACAGGGCCCGGTTGTTCAGAAGGTGATTAGCTTAATCATATGGTTAGGCTAAACACAACGTTAAACTTTCAAAAGCTTTTAAAGTAAAAATTAGACAACCAAAAAATGCATTTTAATGAATAGGATATTTATTGAAATTAAGCACTAATTAAATATGCAAATAATTAAGAAAAAAGTAGTTTAATTTAAGTAATGATTTTGTCGCTAACCATGTGATTAGCTTAATCACCTTCTGAACAACCGGGCCCTGGTAGTTAAGTAGTTAAACAGAATAGTGTCATCACTGGTCTAATGCATTGTGTTAAGATTTTGAATTTCAATACTAATACTTTGTGATGTATCCTTTGTCACCTACCAGATTGAATGTTATTAGTATTTTAAAAAGTAGTTGACAATAATATTACTATAGTTGAAACTAGGTATAATTTGAGACATACCCGGTAGTATAAATAATTCAAGTCTACTCTTGTGATATTTACATTGACTTTTGGACACATCACATTGCAGGAAACAAGATTTTGTCGGTTCATATTTAGTTGTGTGCATAGTGTAGTTGAAATATATTTGACATGATGATATTGATAATGTACCGTGGACTGAGAATTTCCAGATTGTATTGTTTCCTGTTCTAATTCTAAGATATAAGATGAATTTCCAATGCACTTTCTTGAATTAAATCACCTTCACTATAATGCTTGTTGTAATTTCGAGAGAGCAATTAGAGATCGTAGATTTGTAGTTAAAAGGCATACCATGATCATCACAGACTAAGTTGTTTTGGAGCGAATTGCGAGTTAATATTGCCAAGTACATGCACTTTTATGAATGTACATATACAGTCTTTGAATTACAAGGGGGTCCGGGGGTCATTTGAAACTCTGCAATGTTAAGCGTATCTGTGTGACCCCCGGAAATTTATAGATCTGACCACCTTTAACATTGGGCCTATGGAGAATGACCCCCTTATTATTTTCATTATTTTGAACATTGATATATAATCGCTTTTGTACCTCCAAATTATCCTTTCACGTCGCATATGGGTGAAATATTCTCGCAGCGACGTTAACCAATAAATCGATCAATTAAAACCATTGCAGCTTACATTTCCAATAAAACCTGAATAATCAGTTGGTAATAATAATATACTGCAATATCTCAATTTTCCATACGGGCGATGCGGCTCATTCATTGAACACGGTCAAAATACTAATGCCATGCCCATTATGACATATAGAGATGTTCCAATGACAAATTAATGATGGGCCAAAGAAATATTTTATTATGATCTTCCCCTGATTAAGTGTTTATTATATTTCGGTAACAGCTCAACAACAAAAATTGTTACAGGTTTTGGTCATTGCCAGAATTAAAATCTCATTGAGGAAAGTGGATCTATTTAGAACAGGTTTTGAGGATACTGAAAATCATAATACTAGTATTATTGCGACTATAATTTAATGCAAATCCTAGATTTGAGCCCTAAAAGAGACACAAATTAAATGCGACCGATCATGCCATCATTCATGTTGTAAATATACACACAGTAAATGCACATCAATTAAATGTGACTATATAAATTATATACAGTATGTACATATAATTTTCGCATTATCGTGCTCCGTGTTAATTTCATGATTTACAGTATCTCTTGTATTATAATTACCGGTACTGGTGTATATATATATAAATATAAAATAATATTTTATTGTGATTTCTTTTCATGTATTAAACAATGTAAATAAATCAACTCTCAGATTGCTGCAGTTTCATTGTCCCAAGTCTTCTTCAATATGCTGATACCAATACAAAAAATTGTATTAATATTCAGCTCGATGTATGAATTGGCGTTATGCAAGTGTTCGTAGATTAGCCATAACTCTATAATTAGTCGTTTTTAAAAATATCCAGCCTATTGTCCAAGCATTATTCAACATGCCGATACCAAAAATATAATTTTAGTACTGTTTGACCTGTAAACAAACTTTGTTTACATATTTCATGGTCTATAAACATGTTTTTACCTGAAAGTATGTACATTTGTTGTTTCTACACAGGTATACATGTATTGGGTAACCAGCTCCATTTTACACATATCCCACTGGTTTTTAATAGTTTCATATTAAATGGATATATAGCTATCTACTAAAAGCTCTAATTATCTTCTCTTTGGAACATCGTGAAACGTTAAATTCGAGTTCAATGATTAGCGTTATCCCCATTAGAACATTAGTCTAGTCACTATAGAAAATTGATATGTTTAATACAACTAATTATTCAGGCTTTATCATAAACAGATTGCAATGGAATCTTATCTACTAGAATCCTCCAACCGTGAAATGATATTGATTATTTGTATCCTATGTTTGTGTACTTTCCATTTTTTAACTTCATTTCGCTCCAAAACGACAACGTATGCCTTTAACTACTTTAAGCGTTTCTTAACAAGAGCCTGACATCGATTTTACAATTTACTATGATCTACATATTATATTGGATCAGGTCCTTAGTATGAGAATATTGGCGTGAACTACTCCAGAGGTGTAATGGTTGGCATCTTGCCAAAGATGTCAATAGATAATATTCATGAATCTTTCGGGTTTTACTGCTGCCCAATTATTTCTGGGATAATTTTTTTTCGTAGTGAATTCCACATCGGCCGTGTAGTTCTAGACGTAGGAATGGTAACCATACCAAGTCTCAATTTTTTTCCCCAACTATGATATTCCTTCCTGCTGGTGGTCAGCATTAAAAGTGGGTAAATTGTGATCAGCATAAACTGTGAGGCATTCAAGTCACACTCAAGTGCAAACTGCGGCAAATTCCAATGAGCTGGTGGAATTCCAAGCCAAGAATCTTGAAAGCGTCTTTAAACCCCAATTCACCAACAACAATTCCATCATTGATCATTGATACACTAGTACTGTTGCCTTGCAGAAACATAACATATTTTAGATTTGCCCACAGAAAGACAAGTTTATTGCATTAATGTGTTTTGATTTAAATGTTGTGCTACAAATGACAAAACTCAGATTATTATAAATAATTCTGATAATGCATAACGAAATAATTATTACAATCATCAAAAGGGGAATATTTCGAGAAACACATATACAGCCTAGTACGAAGTTTCTACATTCACGCTGTTTTTTTCAATGCATACGTTGGGGATTGATATCTATGGAACAGTAAGTAAGAAAACAAACTAACATCTTTCAAACCCTTGGTGCAAAACAGACTAAAATGGAATGATGAATGGTTCACATAGGGTCAGTGATAGAATAGTGTTAAAACCAATAATTATATAAAAATTAATTTGTATATGATTATGATATAGGCTCCATCGTTGCACATTGGTAAAATATTCTTGCAGCAACATTAAACAACAAATCAAATCAGATCAGATCAGATCAGATCAAAATCTATATTTATTATAGATCTATTTATTATTAACTAACACGCTGGTACTTCCTTTTACTTGCCTTTATTAAATGACGTTTTGTTAGATCTATTAGAAATATACAGCCTATATCATATTTATATTATTATAATTATTGGTTTTAACACTATTCAATCACCGAACCCCTGTGGAATGGTTGTATACATAAATGATTTGAAGATATAGTTTTTTTTCGACGTTTGGTTTCCGACATCGACTACGGTAGATAATTATAGTTATCTCTCGTGGCATACATAAATATCACACACACAATGCGAACAAACATACATGTATTTGTTCTTTTTCTCAATTCTAATAGTATGGCACAACATTATAAAAATTACAATAACTTTCTAATTTGTTGTGTCCTGTTAGTAATTTAGTAATGCATACATGAACATGTACTGCAATGACAATGGGACCAATATAAAAACTCTACGAGATAGCATTATATGAAACGTTAATACAATGGATTGCTGCTACATGACCAAAGCCTAATAGAACATGAAAGTGAGAAGTTATTAACAGAAATATATCGGATGCAAAATGACGAGGCAATCATGGCACATTTTTAAAAGAGACCATTACATTAGTGGTCAGTTGTTCAACATGGAAATTGTATTTCACGAAAAGGTTGTACCAGCAGTGCAGTCATATAACAAGGCCTGTAATGACAATTAATGACATGTCCTTAAATGCATTCTATGTTAACACAGGGATGGAACAACACTAGCCCGCTAGCCCGAGCCATTCCTCACAATGTTAAAGGTATCATAAGTGCTAATAGAAACTCTCATGTTTTCTATCAAATGTTATTTTTGAATCATTGTTCGGTATGATCTTGCACATTGTATGTTATACCTCATACACCTGCACACTGTTTAAGGGGGGTCCGCGAGTCATTTGAAAAACTGCAATGCTAAAGGTATCCCTGTAAATTATAGATTTGACGACCATTAACATTGAGCTTGTGGATAATGACGGCCTCAATTATCAATAAAAATAAATAAATTTCAAACATTGCTGTGCTGGCCCGGACCCGTATTCTCCTAAGACGTCCTAAGAACGTTTGTAAGTGGTATATTCTCAAAACATCTTTACTGAAAATTGTCTAAGGTGTATTCCAACTTACGCAGAAATATAAAAGACAGGTCAGGTATAGAACCACCCGTTAGTTAAAACCAATGGCCCCTTTTATTGTTAACGACAAATGTTAATAATCGCCCCTTGTCCAGAAGAAATCGTGTTTACCGGGACAGGACTCGACCCTCGGTCTCCTTGACACATTAAGGGACAGCGATCTCCTATATGCGGTATCATTGCCTATGTACATGCAATTGTAGAGATTATTGAAAGAGTTTAGCCAGAATAGTGACGTCACACACGGCATCCCTCTGCAATCTGTCCAGGAGCCTGTTGCACGACGCTCTTGTAGCGCTACAATAGTTGTAACTGGGCTCCCGCTACAATAGCAAAGTGTTGACCTTACAAAAGTTGTAGCGTACAAGTGTTTCGAGCAACGGGCCCCTGAGTTGCAAGTGTTGACGTTACTTAACAATTTCTTAGCTAAGAATGTTTAAAGAATACGGGTCCCGAGTTTCAGTACATCATTTCCTGCTCCAGTAACAGCATGGTGCTTGCACATAGACTACAGTACAACACTTCTGTGGAATGGAGGCCTGTTGGCATTGCAGAAACCAATATGAAATTATGTTATCATTTATACAGATCCAAATGGTGTGGGTACAACAGCCAAATAAATATGTATTACCCGGTATTGTATAATGTTACATATTTCTATGAAAAAGAAATGGTAACATCACAAATATATATTATATATATATATTTTTTTTTATATATATAAATATAATCTGCTTTTTCATGCATATAAATAATACATACAAACTTCTAGGTTATCTTAAAAAAATAATTATAACAGTTAAATATTAACACTGACATTTTCTAACATGCATTATTGGATACAATACTGTATACATGGGCAATATTGGTCTAAGTTGTAACCATACACTCTGTCATACATACTCTTTGCCTCTGCAAACTGAAGCCTTGGCATTCCTCTCGCACAATCAAAATCAAATTCATACAGACATAGCTTAATGTCTATACCGATCGCTAACGGTAGGTACTTTTGATACAATAGTTCATTTTCATTTTCGTTTGTTTCCGAGTCTAATTCTGTTGCAAATAGACAACATATTTGAGAAGCACACTGGTCACTTTGGTAACTAAATCAAAATCTAACATCAACAGCTCTAAACTCTACTGGATTTCTAGATATATGTGGACAATTAAAACATTGCTGTGGTTTCGTAATGTGAATACTAGTATATTGTGATTGATTCATTTCAATGTAGTAGTCCTTGTGGATAACTGTTCAATCACATATTGCAGGACATAAAACACTGAATTATAATTCAACTTAAAGAATACAAAGTTCAATTCAATATCTAAATATAATCTGCTTTAATTACATTTATACTAATCTATCAAACATGATTTTCAATAGTGGCAACGTTCAACATACTCAAAGTAGCAATGGTTTTAAAACGAATACAGACCAACTTTTAAACCTCTCTGCTGGATAATGGCAGCTCTACATGGCATGCATGATTGCCTCCAGCAACCAGAGTGTTAACACATTGAGATCTCCCCATGATGTTCGTATTCCACCCGTCGATTCCAGCACACGCCCGGTTGCAGCCCATCGTCGCTTCACTCGCTGCTTCACTCGCTGCTCACTTTGTACGTCTTGTTAATGGCCACGTGCTGCGCTTTACTGATCCTCTTGTGGTAGCTTTGTGCCATGGAGTTGACGATAGACAGGACGAAGTAGAACACCATCACTATTACCACATGCTCAAATATCCAGGATAACATATTGGTCTTCTGTAGAAAGAAACATTATTGTTTTAAACAGAATATAGCGTTATTGTTTTAAACAGGAATATAGCGTTATTGTTTTAAACAGGATATAGCACTATTGTTTTAAACAGGCTATAGCATTCTATTGTATTGTAAACAATGAAGATGTCCAGGGTATCTTCTCTCGTATCCATTACTAGACCATAGCACTCTCGTAGCAAGCAGAAAGATACTAGTAGATAGATACGAGAGTGATATAATACTCAGTAATAGTAGTGGATACGAGAGCTTCGAGAAACGATACCCAGATTGCTGTTCACAATAATTTTTTGGGAGATCAGACCCTCCTTATTGAAATAAACTGAGTTACAGTTTTTACTCGAGGAAACTCCTATACACTATTAAACTTTAAAAAAAATATAGTGAATTTGTTTCAAGGAGGTGGGACTAGAAATAAACTCTGGCTTGGCTTAGGTATTGGGATATATCGGCTCTGGCTTAGGTATGGGATATATCGGCTCTGGCTTAGGTATGGGATATATCGGTTCTGGCTTAGGTATGGGATATATCGGCTATGGCTTAGGTATGGGATTTATCGGCTCTGGATCAGGTATGGGATATATCGGCTATGACTTAGGTATGGGATATATTGGCTCTGGCTTAGTTATTGGATATATCGACTCTGGCTTAGTTATGGGATATATCGGCTCTGGCTTAGTTATGGGATATATCGGCTCTGGCTTAGTTATGGGATATATCGGCTCTGGCTTAGGTATGGGATATATCGGCTCTGGCATAGGTATGGGATATATCGGCTCTGGCTTAGGTATTGGATATATCGGCTCTGGCTTAGGTATTGGATATATCGGCTCTGGCTTAGGTATGGGATATATCAGCTCTGAAACTTACTGATTCAACACCTGTTCCGGGTTTGTGGTGAAGTTTCATTTTCTGGTCATCTAGCCACTTTGAAAATGGCGTCTGAAGTGATTTGCCAAATTGAGGTATAAACCTAGGAAAATATATAAAACATCATATTATACAAGAAACCTGAAGACACATACTAGTAATAATAAATATATATGCTCACTCTGCATGAAAACTTGTGTCAGCATTTGGATTAAATATACCTATGGCTGCAACATTTACTAGGCAAAATGGAAAAACTGAATGTTGAAATGAACCATAACTTACTACATAAAATGGAATCATTGACACTGTACATAGTCAGAGAGACTAATTTATTCACAAAAGTTGCAAGTTAATGTGACAAAACAAAAGAAAGCGGTTTAAGTGCATTTCCAGGAGATAATACTGTTGTTTTGGTTTTAAAAAATATGAGGTATGTATTGTGTTCAACATGAACTAGATTAATAAGTTAGCGATAACAATAAGTACTGCCATGTTGACAAACATCCGTGATGACAAACATTCGTGATGAAAAACATTTGTGATGACAAACAGCTTAAATACTGCATCTTCTCTGAACACAATTTAATAATATACTTCAAGGAAGTAGTGCTGACCCTATAGTACTCACCCTAGCAAATGCACAATGCTCTCTACATGGTGTTTACTGAACAGGAAAATAACAAATAATTTCTGAAAG
>JAULBO010203263.1:10053-21319 GCA_032355325.1 Clypeosectus delectus
AGGACGTACTGTAGGCTAGGTGGGAGGACGTACTGTAGGCTAGGTGGGAGGACGTACTGTAGGCTAGGTGGGAGGACACCAGAACAAGATAAGAACTAATAGAAATAATCAGTAGGGGGATATTTTTTAATGAAAACTTTTTATTTGCTAATCTTGTTATCGTGCAACACCAATTAAAGTTTCTAAATTATCTTGGGAGGTGTTGGTGGAATGTGTTTATAAGCGGTGAGAACAAATTAGCCCAGTAGTATGCCATCAGGACAGAACACCCGATTAACCAGCTGTATGTTTGTATATTATGTTACAGTCAGATTGTGAAACCAGTCATTTTGTGAAATTACTGAAATGTTCATACATTTCGTGAAGTACGTGCTGAACCGAGCAGTCACGTTAATGTAAAGGCACGTGCATTATATGTCATGAAACAGGTCATTTGGAATTAAGATGTCAATTCCTAGACATAATTATACATTTAGTTTATTGGAAAAACAATGTTTGAAATGAAGAAAGAAATATTGTCTGAATGATATATTAATAAACAATATACTGGAAGATCAATTCAGTCATTTCGTGAAATGTCTGGTCATACATTTTAGTCACTTCACGAAATGTCTGAACCTTTCAGTCATTTTACGAAATGACTGGTTTCACAATCTGACTGTAACATACTAGTATACATGTAGCATCAGACGCACGGCCCAACATAACTACGGGCCTTACAATATGGGTACTGTATATACATGTAGCTGGCCATACCAATCTAATGTATATGCCTAGATAGTGGAAGTTTGAAATTTGCATTACTAGTATACTAATTGTTCTTTCGCGTACTGGCTCAAGCATGAACAAGAACACATTTCGCACTGCCAGGTAATGCTTAGGGGAGCAAATACCAGAGACCCAGTTCACCGACCATACTCCATGTCATGCTCTCTACCATAAGTCGTGGAATGATGCCGGTGTAAACTTTCCCTCCATTAATCGCGATACTATTATTGTACAATACAGGGTATCATTTCACGAAGCTCGCCCATCCTACTAATTAAAATCAGAACTTTCTCTTTGCAGATACTAGTAGGTAATGCGCGGCAAAGAGAGTGTTGTGGTCTCGTGGCGGGTAAGAGAATTTTGTGAAAGGGTATACCCAGCTCTACAGAGATCTTTTTCAATCGTGATGCGCGTAAATGTTCACTCACGGTCGGTCGTATAGATCCGTCGATTCAAACCAGATCGATGCGATTCATAATTCGAATCGACGCATCGGAAGGCTTTCTGTCATCGGAAGACCGTGGACGCATGACTAGAACAAGCTCTACTCTTCAGACGGATTACTTGCGATCACACACGAGACCCTAGGTTGGTCCGGTCTGCAGAAATCTGCCACGTCGGAAGGCGACCGGAAAAACACTTAACCCAACAACAACATGTACACTGAATGTATTCAGACATTGTTTCCCAGTCCGATTTCCGCCGAAGGTAATCAGATACCAGACGACCGGGCTGAAGAAGAACAGATGGGTTCTGGTTTGTAGTCCGACACCACAACGACACCACAACACCTGTGCCATCCAGGGCCAATGCGACATAGCATTATCTCATTGTGCGAATGGATGATGAACATACGTATTTACTATAATATACATGTACCCACAAACCAGATACTGTTCTCGGTTCAGCTCACTCGCTGCTGTTGTTGTTTTTGTTAATTGGGGTTTAAAGCCGCTTTCAAGAACGGACATTATCACGGCTTGTATTCAGTGTATGCATGTGCGTATGTGTATAATTATATGCCTGCTTGTGCCAGTCTGGGTATTTCACCAGTCTTTATCGTGCTAGTTCACTGGAATATCATTCCACAGTTAGAACATGGATATTACACTCAGACACATTATACTCACATGTCCTTGCTTTACCCCTTTAATGCTGAGCGGCAAGCAGGGAAACGGCAAGTACCATCTTTTAACGTCGTACTCGCTGCTGAAACGTGTCATGATATTATCGCATGAAACATTCAACATAGCTTGCAATCGATTGATTTCCCTTTCAGTAACTGTTGTTAAAAAGGCAGTCTGTCTCATACACGCCCCAGCACTTTTGATGTTACGTTGTTCAAGAACTGCATGCATGCATGCCTGTATTAGGTAAAATCAATAGGACTAATTGATAGAACGCCAACAACTTTTCACTAGATACAACTCTATTGTTATTCAGGTGAAAATCGGTTAGAAACTCTTCATATCCATTTGACATAGCCCGAGGCCTTTCTGAGTTCCGTGAATGACACCATCACGTGCATCCTGGCTGTGACAAACAGGTTAATTATTTACAACTAACATTGCTTCGACTACTTGTCTTCACCACAGTAGTATAATACATTCCGTAAGTCTTATACAAATTGTACTTCTGCTTATGCTCGATTGAAAAGGACGTGTTTCAATGAGCTCAGAACAGAATACAATACGGTTTTAACATATTTTATTCAAGTACATGCACATGTAAATAGCTGAAATCTACGAGACTTGGTGAAGAACAAAATTAATGGACAGATTGGAGGATATTAGTATTTACTTCGTCGGACAAATCTCGGCTACCATGTAGTATTATATTTATATCATAGCCACCAGTACAGAAATACATATAATTCCTGAGATTAGTATATTGTTTACATGTGAAAAAGTAATGATATGC
The DNA here is from genome assembly GCA_032355325.1 of Clypeosectus delectus. Lineage (NCBI taxonomy): Eukaryota > Metazoa > Mollusca > Gastropoda > Lepetellida > Lepetodrilidae > Clypeosectus > Clypeosectus delectus. The sequence continues at coordinate 12,742 of JAULBO010203263.1, forward strand.
TGTTTTCACTACGTTCTCCACAGAGACATTCAGGGTTATCTATTACATATCGGCCATGTAGAATACAACATACAATGTCCATACTAAATTAAAATGATGTGAATACTAAAGTATGCCAATGTCCATACTAAATTATGTCAATGTCCATACTAAATTATGCCAATGTCCATACTAAATTATGCCAATGTCCATACAAAATTATGTCAATATCCATAATAAATTATGTCAATGTCCATACTAAATTGTGCCAATGTCCACACTAAATTATGCTAATGTCCACACTAAATTATGCCAATAATCCATACTAAATAATGTCAATGTCCATACTAAATTATGCCAATGTCCATACGGAATTAATTGCTCCTCCTCGTCGTCAGTTACGTCAATGGCGTCATTGTCCATATTTGTATCAATTCGACAATTGTATACGTTACTGTCAATGTGTATACTTATTGTAGAGCAGTGGCATGGGCTACCATGGATACTGGCCGACCATTAATTTCGCCATTATTAGTATCTCGATTACAATTATTGCTGCGTGTTCTGGCTGATGTTGTTGACAATATAGACAATAGTTCGTATTAACCACACACCGATCATTTCCCATGACGGGAGTATCCCATAGATATGGATTACCGTACCTCTTCTGTATACTGTACTAGTATACTAGTAATACAACTGACGTAGCACATAAATACGTATACGCACTCGCGTACTCAATACACGTACGCGAAACAGCACGGTTATTTTACTTTCAAAAGATTAATACTAGTATAATACAACTGACGTAGCACATAAATACGTATACGCGCTCGCGTACTCAATACACGTATGTACACGTATGCGAAACAGCACGGTTATATTACTTTCAAAAGAGTAATACTAGTACAGTGTACTCTGTCTAAATCGGCATCTGTGTAATTCGGCTATCTTCATATACCGGCTCAATTTAAACCGGCACTCTCTATAATCAGGCATATTTTCTCGGTCCCAACGTGTGCCGGTTTAGACAGAGTACACTGTAGTTATACTACAAGCAATACAGTATCTACGATGAAATATAGTACGACATTTCACACTAAAACAGCATTAAAGTTAGTATTTTTCTGTTTAACATGATTGTGATGAATTGGGTTATTTGTATTTGTTTTATTTTTAATTTATTCACATATTTGTCAATACATTACACGCATATAAAATATGGTTATTCATCGTAAACTGTTAAACATGACCTATGAAGACGGGGTTATTAGTTTTAAGCTATTCAACTGTATGTTATGTCCATTAGCCATTACGTCGATGGCCTTCGATGCATGTACTAGTTTACTGTTGTCATTCAGTGCATGTACGTAATAATGTATAGACATTAATAAATCATGTAAAGTACATATTTGGAAATTAAATCGATTATTTCAAGTATAAACTAATTAACAGGATACCTCCTAAAAGGAACAACGTTCTACAGGCATGGAACCTTTCATATTAGTTGTTGTTGTTGCTCTACTCACCAGGGGCCGTATTCTCTAAACTTCTAAATTCTTAAGAAGTTCGTAAGTACTAAGAATTAAATTTTGCCTAAATGCTGTTCTGCTTATGTCAACATAATTATATATAGTATCACCGCTATAATTAGCGGAAATACAACCTACGAAATGTTCGAACATATGCTTTCTTATTCGCTACGATACGATAGCCCTATCGTCTACATGTACATGCTGAATGTTACGAATGTGCCACGATCCTCTAAGTGGAATTGAGAGCTCCCTAAAATATGTCGATATGTCGACGCATAGATGCATAGTGCATCTAAGGAGTAGGAGATACTCGTATATAAATCATCAACATTATTGGAACTCCAGATAATCCAATGTCTAATTACTAGCTCTCGACCTCTCTGCACCGTCGACTCCTGTGATTATAATTAAAGGCAAGAGTGAGCAGAGACGGTCTACATATTTACGCTATAGGATAGCTACCACCATTAGACATCCCATAGGCCACAGTGTTAACATGTTGAAGCATAACTAATGAACCAGTGATTCAAATACCACCAAACATACCTTATTGCAAAGTCCAACTTCCCAGTATAAAATAGTACAAGAGAAAATACATACTAGTATGTCGTATTGCTTCAAGTCAAGTCAACACAGGAAGTAAGATGTCACTATGCTTCAGCACAGAATATTCCCAGTGAAATTTACCCAGGTTGTCATTCACTCTTCTAAATAAAACTGCATTCATTTGAAGTGCTACATGTACATCTTTTCAATTTACCATTAATAACCAAGCACTGGCCAGCAAATCAATTTTATTCTGAGCAATATTTTTAGAATCCCAAATCCCATTGAATTAGGTGGTAAATTAACCTACATAGTGTGCACTAATGACAAATGTAGTCTGCAGTAGCTGCATGGCCACATACAGTAACTAAATGAAGTACTAGTATATGTTTGTAAAGCGCAGTCGATTGAGGAATATATACAATGTTTAAGTGGTACATTCAAATACATGTACAAGGAAACAGTTGGCCGATAATGTATTAAATTATATTTATTTCTTGATGTTTAGTTGCTAAACATCGGAAGTTTCTGTTGAGAAAGCCCCGATGTTTCGTTAAAGTGTATTGCATCTCAACTATATTACCAGTATCTGAAACAACTTTCGAAAAACACTAAACGGGTTCCCGGAGAAGTTGACGATGCACGTGTGTTGTGGTGCAGTACAAAATGAGCTGGACGTAATGCAATTCCTGTTGGTGCGATTTAAACTATCCCCATACAACGACAAGAGAAATGTTCATCGCGGTGTTTTTCAAAGGACAGACTAGACGTTTCAACAGGGATTACCTGATCGAAAATATGACGTTATTATCCCGAGATGACTGTATAATAGTTGGCTGAAATCCCATGGTTAAAATCGATTGGCAAACTGTCTTTACATTGTCCTTTCATACAATAGGAATCAACATAGTGTTTCAACTGTTTTATATTGATTATTGATTGCTCCGTGAACGTGGTTAATTTCATTGACCGTGGAATAAAGACATGAACTAACAAGGAACTTAATATGAACTATAGAACGCGGCTAAACAGATTATATATATATATAGTATTCTAGCAGCGCTCCGTATTGTTTACGTCCGTGAATGTTTGAACACAAAAACCAATACTAGGTAACCTGTATGAATATAATTAATGCTATGTTCCACGAAACTATGTATAAGATGATGGTACTACATGGGCGTGTGGTTCTAGTAAGCAGGGGCCGTGTTCTCGAAACTTCTTAAGCCCTAAGAAGTTCGTAAGTACTAAGAATTTGCCTAACTTGGTTTCTGCTTATGATAATTTTATAGATACCTTTTCTGACTAAGAATTGTCTTAGTTAAGAAAGCTTCGAGAATAGATGCCCTGATGCTTCTATCTAGCACGGCACGGCAGGTGTCGCACTTACGTCGTTCTGTCTGGCGTCAGATGCTCAGTAAATGCCTAAACAACAACGCCGTAACCAACTTAGGCTTGACAATGGCATCCACATTCGGAGTTATACTAGTATACCATTGTCTCATAATATGCCGTTATGCTCTGTCCACGCGGCCGCAATGTCTGCCTCGCCAGCGATCTCTGTCTAGTACCATTGTGTTCCATGATCGATGCAAGCACTCTGGCAAGGACAAATAATTGATAACACCATTAGCTCTTCACTCCAGGTCGGCGCTCGGGTGTGGCCCCGTGACGTCAGCGCCGATTCAAAGGAAACAATGGATGTGCTTACTAATAATGTCACTGACTTATCAAGTCCGGCGGTACCTTCTTACCCGTAATGCCAGTTATATTCCCATTGACATCCACCGCCTCACCCGCTGCACACAACCCCAGAGCCTAGCCCCTACCCCCCCCCCCCCCCTCCAACCCCACCACCACCACCACCCTTCCAATACACACCTGTAAGAGGACATACTTTGTACATTGAACAGAATCCCACGGGGTACCCATACTACCTGACAAGCGCTGTACGTACCAAACATGCGATGGCTGAATATGGTCATTACTGAATTTCTAAATATATCTGACATTTGTTCTCGCAATGTTATCAACATAACACATACATGTGTAATTACGTTACAGGCCAAGGACTCGAGGTCACATAAAATTGAATTACTTACGTATATATCTGTCTCTACAAACCTCACAATTATTTTTAATTACAAAATGTCATTTCTGGAAACGCTTGTCCGAAAACACAGAAGCGTGTACGTCAGTTATATTCGTGATTACTATAATTGATGCTTCAGTTTGGGATTACATAAATCAATAGCGGAATATCATTGTAATTGTGTCCTCATATGGAATGCCAATACGATGCTAAAATACGACTATTGATGGCTAATTATGCTACAGGTGTTTAATCTAAAGTCACGCAGGTAGACTGTATAGTTGTGCACGTGTGATTGCCTGGATCTCACGTCTGTCCTCATCACTGAGCGGGGATCTGCTGTCTCGCTCCAACCAGTCTTACGCTTGTTTTCATATAAGGCACTCATCCATCGATCCGCTGAAACCAGTAAATGGTAGCTGTACTAACGCTAACTGCCATTCTCTCATCTAATGTGAGCTCGGTTCTAATTTCTATTGATTGTATATAGGGACATTCAGGTGTCGAAATACCTCCTGCATCTTTCGCGTTGAAGGTACAAATGTACCAGCGGCAGTGACTTATTGACATAGGGTGGAAAACATATGCGACGTTTTTTTGTCCACCCGTTTCTGTATTGTTCCCGACAGGTGTGTGGGGTTCTACGAACGCTGATATACATTGGATATTTATGTGTGACACGTGGCTGTGTCATCGTCCTGTCACCATGGAGACACATACATCAAGCCAGAAGCCGGTCTCATAGAAATCCGTATCGTGAGATAATTTACATCATTCGCATAATAAGTGGTCTGACATGCGCACTTGAGTTCCACCTTATTAATGATAGATTGGCTTAAAGAGTGTCCACCTGGAAGCTGGCTAGTCGCACGAATTAAAACTAGATCCGGCGAATACAGATCGAGAGTCATCATGTGTGTAAGGACCTGATTCTGAAGTTGGATACCTGAGGAACAAACCCGACAGGTGTGTCACCATGAGATCGGCCCACCTGTCCATGTTCTTCCCTATGGACTAGCGCTAAGGGTCTACCTCCAGCATTATGCCGGGTGCTAGAAGGGGGCTCGTGGCCCCTCAAAACACCTTTCTGGAAAACATCATCAGACGCTCTAATGGTCAACGTAAGTATACGTGTTTAGAAACGCGTATTTTCAAAGTATTTACATGTCACTATTGCCCCGATTCTATGACAACTGTTTATGATTATTTCTATGAATATTTGTTTTGTTCAAGAATAGTATTCTTCTGAGTAAGATTGATGAGGAATTAGTAAAAGTCTCTGTTCAATTGGGACACGTTCTCTGGATTGGCGTCAGTCGATTAGATTATATTCCGCCACCAGGAATAAAATATTCCTCGAAGTGTACCTGCAGAACGACAATGGAAGGTAGTCGATCATGGTAACCTGAACATAAAGTCTCGTTGTCGCCTCCAATATCGGAAGATATGCGATAGAGGCGACTCGGAAAGGTCATTGTTGGTCCGTTGGTTTCTATAGTTTTACAATGTATATACAGTCCGGTCTATTTAAGTATTATAACGATTGGAATTGGACATGGATTTGGTGTCTGACAGAGAATTCGATATCGTTCGTATGATTGTAAATTCGATATGGATATACACTTGCGGAATAACACACTATACGTGCTTCAGTCGCTATTACTTTCAGTTTGAAAACTTCTCACATTGATTTGGTAATTTTATTTAAATAATGACAAAAGAAACTTTATATTTGGTGTCGGGGTATATTGATCAACATCTGTTGTAATGTATTGGCAATTTTGACATTATGTATTACATGTACAGGTATATGAAGGGTAAAATCGAAAACATATTGGTATTGCAACTACTCGACATGTCTTTAAGCAATAGCCGTTAAAATGTAAAGTCGGAAATCCATGTGATAGGTATAGCATTAAAGTCTCACAGATCTGTACTTATATTTACCCCCAAGTAACTACTAGTCGTCATAGTAGTTAGAGAGGAAGGTAGATTGATATTATGAACGTTAAGTATTTTAGTTTATATGAAAAATAGAACTACACTGTAATTTCAAATAAATAAATTAACAAAAACCAAAAATAATATCTGTCAGTTAATGTGTTAATATACGTTGACATCATCAGCTCTAATAGCACAGCATGTTAAAATCATTTTGTTGACGCGAATTCATTGTTTGTGTCATTTGTTGGAGGTAAACACGAATATAATCAACGCAGCCCCGATCAATGGGGCATTAACTCGCGTACCACGGGATCTGAAATGTTACAGAACTCTTCACGGTGCCAATATATCATTACGCCCTGTGTTCATGTTTGAACCGGGAAGTTTAATGGCTGATGTTTTGCAGGAGTGTTATCCTCTAGTGACGATATCGGCTAAATAAATACGTACTCTTCCAAGCAGGAATTGATGTCTGTTTGTTTATACGATATGGGTGATTAACGTTCCTGTTTGCATAGTAAATAGACGGAAGTAATCGTTGTTAAATAAACAATGTTATGGTTATTTTAATTGTTTTGCTGAATTGTAAATGAACTGAAACTGAAACAAAGAGTCAAAACAATCCAAACATAATTAATGAACTTAAGACATTGTTTCGGTTATTACAATGCAATAGCACGTGTTTTCGCTTTGTTTTATGGTTTAAACATTATGTTATTCAAGTAAATTGAATAAGGATTGGTAATCAAGCTGTAAAGCTTATTTTTATACCGCTCCTCGACAAATCATACAATATCTTAATCAAAGTAACATTGAGATAAAACTAAAGTACTAGTATTATTATGTTGGTACATGCATGCATTTCCAATATGTTTTCGCTTTGTAATCTTTGAAAATTAGAATTATCGTTTACCCAAGATTTTATAATACAACTCTATGCACCAAAATACAATATTAGGTAAAGAAAGAATAAACCTACATAATTATTGAACTGCATTATCACCTCGAATATTAAGTCACTAATCAATACAATATTGCCATATCACTAACAACATCATAATAAGAAAACACAAGCATTCCTAAATAATGTCTATATCTAATAGATATTAACATATTCAGCATGACATTTAATTATCTCTACTTTTCTAACTAAGATGTTTACTCGGGTCATTGTACGTTTCCAATGCGACCGGACTATGGGATATTGTTGTAGTGTTTACGTTTCATATTTACGTATATGTCTACGAACGCAGATTAATAAACGCCAAGGTTAAAGCTAGACCCAATACCTGTTAACGGTAGCCGTAATTGAAGACCTTGCATTGAGTTGTCGACGTCTAAATCCATACTTTATATCATTTTAATTTTAATTTTAATATAATGCATACTAAGTTAATACTTTCATCCCAATGAGAGGGATTTGCGGTACAATAGAGCTGTAAAAAATATCATGAACATAAACCAAGAATGTCAATAGAGAGGTAATGTTTGTATTAGATGAGACTACAAATTAATATACATGTATATTCAAAATCTTTAAAATTTATGGGAATGTAATCGTTGTGCGTGTTTGTTTTAATGTCAAACAATATGAATTGTTGTTACCAGTATAGCAGTTCACTATTATGATGAACACGACCACAGCTGGTGGGTGGTTGTTGTTGTTTTTGTTGTTGTTGTTGTTATTAGTGTTGTTGTTGTTTTGGGTTTACAACCGTTTCCAAGAACGTGGTATTATCACCACTTGTCTGTAGTGTCTGCATGTACATACATGTACATGCGCATATGACTTTGTGTGCCAGTCTGGGTATTTCACCAGTCTTTATATAGTGCTAGTTCATTGGAATATCATGCCGCAGTTTGAACATGGATACCCAAGTCATTATTATACCTTTTCCGACGCGAACACGATATGATGTGCTGTCTGTAAAGTGGCAATGTAATTATCATCAGTAGCTGGTCATTGCCAGACAGTGCTCGCATGTTTACTGCAACATTCAGTGCTACGCATGTTGCAGGTTTTCTTCTGCCCTAAACTGGCAAGCAGTGACATGAGTGCGACATTTATTGAAGGCTGCTCTAAACGTCATTTAGTAAAAACATAACAACAACAACAGCAGCAGCAATTCAAGCTCATCAGTCTATTCAAGCTCATAATCATGTCCCTGGATACTAACACGCATACAATGCAGTTTAATCTCGATTCCTTCAGATATGTGATACAACCATTTCGTTGCGTTTCTTTTCGTATAATTATGAGTGGGTTTTGAAAATCGAATGACTTGCAATGCATGGATAACAGTTCAAGATGACAGCCAGTCGGTGAGTTTATTTTGTTTTCGACGCCATACAAATATATATATGAACAGCCATCATAGCGGAATACAGCGATGTATATGAGATTGATCATGCAAAGAGGCAAGATCTCGGACTAATAAAGCCTACAGATAAATTCGATATATGTCAGAGTTTATCTGTTGGG
>JAULBO010203375.1:0-12883 GCA_032355325.1 Clypeosectus delectus
GGGATTGTGGGAAAGAGTGGGTGGGAGGGATTGTGGGAAAAAGTGGGTGGGAGGGATTGTGGGAAAAAGTGGGTGGGAGGGATAGAGTGGGAAGGAGCCGGTGGGAGGGTGTGTGGGTGGGAGGGAGTAAAGGTTACCTGAGGACTAATATAAATTTAGGATTTATTAGACTTTTACCATAATACGTTATATAGTGAGTGTGGGTGGGAGTATGGTAGAGTGGGTGGGAGAGAAATAACAGTGGACGGAGTTGAACTCGATCCTTTTGGTTGATTGTCAAATGCACTACTACCTCAAGAAGAGATATGGCCCCTGACTGATATGTGCTTGGCCCCATGTGCACATGCATGAGATGAACTGGGTTTTTTCAGCTCGAATGCCTCTGATAACCTAAACCTTCAAAACGTAATGGTTGTGCACTATATATATTTATTTGGATTATTTTTTCAGTGATATTTGGGACATGAAAGATTACTACGCCGACATTATCAGGAAGAGAAGAGAGCGCGAGGAAGATATACAAAGCACAAACGGGGTTGAAAGTTTGGGCATAAAACGCAGGAAGACGGACGATGGCAGTGCTTTGTTTGAACTTCCTGTTAGGTATATTAAGTGAGTAGCCTCCCTTTGCAAGTGCAATCTTAACCCTCCACCTCGTGGTGACAACTGGACATGCCTCATTTGTCAGTAATTGTAATCAATCAAGCAAGGAAGGTTATTGTTATCATAAGCTACTACAGGCTGATGCGCTTGAAACATCTTCGCTGCACACCATGTGAATTGCTGTGATTATTAGTTGAAGATGTGAACTTACTGCCGAGTTAGCTCCCTTTGTCCAAATATGGAACATGATCTTTTGCATATTTATGTTATGAATGTCAAATTTCACTAAGTTAGACTGTAAGAAGTATTCTCTATATTTCTTATGTATTATATAGAGATTAATACACGAGCTAGTTTGAAATATTGATTTTACAACACGAGTTCCTTCAAAGTTGATATTTTCCGAGCGAGAGCGAGGAGAATATACACGTTGAAGGAACGAGTGTGTTAATTTCTTTATCCAAAAACGATATTAATAATTACTCGCGACTCTCTGATCAACAACACAGAGACATAAGCAATCTTCTCTGCAGCAAGTCATTGACAGAAACAACAGTGGCTAGGTCAACGTAGTGCAAGTCTGTGACGTTAGCATAGGAAAATCAAGTTAACTGACCAATGAAAATCGCTCCAGGTGTTAGTACACATGTGTACATCTGAAATTGTTATGACATGAGTGTTATGACATGAGTCATAAATATAAATTATTTATATGATCAAATGTGTTCCATTATTCTCGATTACCACTATCAAACAAATATGTAAATGAGAAGAGAATGATCGCATGTTAAATGAAGGGTATGTAACTCGAGGATCAGCTCCAGGCGAAAAATCCAAATGGTGGTTATCTCCCTTATCTTGAAACACAGCTGTTGATCGGTGATCGTCCATTAGCCTGTCCAGAAACTCGCACTAACAAGGACAGGGAGTGATGTGATGACGCCGAATATTACGAGCTGTCGGGGAGAGGGTGAATGAGACATTGACCAGGGAAATAATAATGTAATAATAATTAAAATAATTTCATTTCTTTTAGAAAGAACTATCCACATTGCATATCTCCCAAGCAACGGCTGCATGAGTGGAGCAAGAGGACGAGAGAGAAACCGCCTCAGTTTAACACTGTAAGTAGTCAGTATGCTGGGAAGGGTAGAGACGAAGTAAGCAAGCAATTTGCCTCTGGGAGATGTGTTAGTGTTGGAGCACTCAGTATTACACAGTATGTCTATTGCCAGTGTAGGACTAGATAGATTGGAGAAACCTCTGTGGAAAGCTTCACACAAAAGTATAATTGGAACACCACTAACATTTCTCATAATATATTATACATGTATTGATGTCTGATTTCAACGTACTTTATTCACTCAAATAAACAGGATTAGACAAAAATGAGACACTTATCATAGTCCTCTCCTTGTATAATTGTATATTCCTACATTTTTGAAAACCATGGTTTTGACTTAAGAATGATGAATAGATAAAAGATAAGTATATAATTACCTACAGGTTGACCGAGTTGAAGATCGTTGTTTCAACAGTATTGTGTCGGTGAAAAACTTAAAGTACACAACTCCATTTTGGTAAGTGACTTTCGTTAAAAAAAATAGTCAAGCTGGTAACATTATACAATTTCACACAAACTCACTCGTGATACTGCTGAATAGCTTTCGGTTTCACATCAGCTTCAAACCCAAAGGAGGCGCATGGTCCCATGAATTGTATGGTAGACCGTTCCGGTTTCTAGTTGAGCACTTTTGGTCGCAGACAACATTTAGTCGGATTTGTGACGAGTGCTAAAAACAGCCTGAGAGCTTTTAGGATTCGATCCTGCCCCCACACTGAGACACAAGTTGAAATAGTACTGGTGTCACCTTAGGCAAGTGACTTATTTCCAAGGTGCCCCTATTCACCCAGCAGAGAATGGGTACCCGGTAGGAAGAGATGGTGATGTGAATGTTAACCTTCTAACGCCTGCAACACGGCAGGGAGTTGAGAGGGAATCTGATTGCACAGTGATCCATTGACCAGGGTAATAATAAATGTACAAATGCCAGTGGCTGGAAATTAGGCTCTATTTAAATAATAATTATTTTTATTATTATTATAATGGTCAACTTTGTTTCCAGGGAGAAATCTAAGCAGATAGCAGAACAAGGGGCGGCCATTGCTTGTCTGTTTTGTATGGGGGAGGAAGACGGCCGCGTGGAGCAGGCCCAGGCTGAAAGAGAGGCTATGTGCAAGAAGTGGGCACAATTCCAGGCGGAGGACGTGGATACTGGAGAACTATGTGAGCCCAAGCGAAAAGTACGGACAGTCCGCGCCGACCGGGACGTGAACATTTCTACTCCATCAACAACGTGATCCAACTACAGATACAGAAAGCAACACCTACAACAGATCAAAGCTGATAAAGAAACCATATTTATATTTATGTTTTTGTCTGACATGTCTTTCAATTTGTAAGATAATGGTGATGAGTAATAAAACCATATACAAACAAATTTGAATTCGAGATCCGTTTATGCACATAAACAGTCAGACATTGACCTTTTTCGTTGTCGGACGATGGCATACCTGAAAGTATATAGAGGATACTTAACTCAAGTATCATGGTTGAATTCATCGAGTGATGCGAGGAGGCTATATTATAATTCTCCTTCGGCAGTTGGTCACGTGAGTTCCTGTGAGATAGACGCTGACGAATCGCCTTCAGTGCGTACTTAGCGTCGGTTAGGTCAATTGACCTGTGACAACCTGGTGGAATTTTTTCTTCATTTTTCTCAATTAATAGTAGCCCAGTCTATCCATTTCACGACATTACAGGAAATGAACATGTTTCCTGACGACTTTGATTACTAGTATTCTAGTTATTTACAAGTGCTAGTACGAGAATACTCATGGATATTTTTAAAAAAAAGTAGTATTTAAGTAGTATTTCTTTCCATGCCTTTTTTTTTTGGTATCTAATTCCGCTCCTAATGGTGTTCTCTAGCATTGCTACTGATGAATTACGTGATTGATTATTTGCAATGGCTAGTGCTATTGTTAACATTGAAACAATTATAAAGTAAGTTGCTACAACTATATGCGTTCTAGGAAATGTGAGCAAACTACAAATACAAGTATGCTCGTAGTCTGCAGCAAGCATGTTAATCGATAAGTTGTTTTGGGGAGGAAGATCGGTGAATCGAATAATACACCAGGGCTGCGTTCAAACAGACAAAGGATGCGTAAGCCGCTGAGTGAAACTGGTTCCCTGATCCGTGTACGGTTCATACGACTCCTGAGACACTGCCCAGTTTAGTAAGCCGATTGCAATCGGATTGCGTCATTGAACGCAGCCCAGATTCAGACAGTTTTATGATTGATCGATTTGTTGTTTAATGGATGCTACCGACATGACGCATCACTAGCGTTTATTGAGCTGCCTTGATTATTATTTCATTGTCGCGTATGGGTCAAAGATTCTCGCTGCGACGTTAAACAACATACACTCAATGACGCGCTCACTCGATTATTTCACTCAATCTTGGCAGAAGGGAACATGCAACCACATACTTGAAGCAGGCCATTATGACGTAGTTTTAATACATTTTTAGCCGAATAATTTGTTTTACGTCCTAATGGCCTGCTTCAAGTGCCTGTGATGCAACTAACCTGCAAGCAACATAAACCGTGGACGACGGATTGCCTGCCAGAAGGAAAAAAATTGAATCAACTTTCCTCTTTCTGGCAGACGAATTCTCGTGATCCACTTGCACGGATCAGCCAAGCAGAGAAGGCACTTCCTAGATGGCCATCGCCGTGGAAACAATTCCTGTCAAGCTCGTCTACGTCCAAGAGGATATCATTCAATCGTTCAATTATCAAGCCATTTTAAAAGCTGCGGACCTCTGAAAACTGATCGTTTCTACACTTTATTCTCTCTTCCTTGAATAAATTCTACCAAAAATATAATTCACGGCCAACTGCGATGATGGTACAAACACCAAGAAGACACTTCATGTTGTGAATGTGCCAAACAGTTATGTCGGGGCTCAGATGCAATGTCTGCAGGTTCGCATTTACAGGTGTTGCACCACCGCCTCCGTGGCGCAGTGGTTGGAGCGTCGACCCGGAGATCGTGCGTTCAAATCCTCGGCCGCGTCACACCAAAAGACGTTGAAGGGATAAAGGAAGGATTGGTCGGCTCGGAGTCAGTATAATGTGTCTGAGTGGAGTATCCATGTTCTAACTGCGGAATGATATTCCAGTGAAGTACCTAGCACTAAAAACACTGGTGAAATACCCAGATTGGCACAAGCAGTCATGTATGTGTATATGCATACACTACATACAAGCCGTGATATGAGCACGTTCTTGAAAGTGGCTGTAAACCCCAATTAACAGGTATTGCACACGTGATCCTCCTAGTCGACTGACGAGCTGCAATATATACTAGTAATCAAAATAATCTTGAAAGTGACCATTACGGTAAGTCAACTCCACAAATTGTAACAGAAGTTTGGAATCCATCTTCTCGCAGAGTTGTCGAGGACACTCGATCCCTCAAATAAATTTGTTTCCGTGGACAGCCAATTGGATATTGTTGTTTAAAGCCGCTTTCAAGAACGTGCTCATATCACACAAATTTATGTACATGTACAACCGATTAATGAATCGAGCGTTCTGATTATTTATAAAATGATATATATTTAGCCAATGAAATAGCTCAAATAGTGGAAATAGTGGAAACGCAGAAAACTGGCCTTAGTGCTACAGCGGTTAGACTGAAAGCAAGGCTGAAATGATAAGCATGGCCACAAGCAAAATGGCACAATCTTAAAACAGCTTTGATGCTTCGTTCGAGTATGGGTGACATATCATTGCAGCGACGTTAAACATCAAATCGATCAATCAAGTTTTGAACATCTGAAATAGATAACAGAACACAAGAAAATATTGTATGCTTTTTAATAAACAATTAAAATAAGTGTCTACACTGCCAGTACCCAAGACAACATATGTACAGACCTGATGGACACAGAAGACAGACCAGAGTGAAAGCAGCCAACACATAAAGGAAAACTACGGTTCGTCGGTAGATTCCCCACACAATGCGAGATCATGTTTATCATTATCGAAATTCATGTCCTGCTTCTCACGTGACGGCTGACTTCAGAAGGAAAATGCATGTTTATTTTCGTATTGTTTGTAAGAATTTGTAATTGTCACTCTAAAGCAACATCGAAAGCACATACTAAATGGTCATGTAAAAAATTACAAATTCAGTAACAATGTTTCAATTCTCGAACCAAAAATCAAGCAGCATACAAAATTTATAACAACCACAGAAGTGGTTGTGATTACCGGTAGTCATAAAGAAAGATGAGAAATTAAATTTTCAATTGTTGTATTTGATCGTCAACAACTACAATTAATAATTTTGCAGTTGACAATCCTGCCTATCCAATTCTAATTGTCGGATATTCACACATAATGCCGATTTTACACGAGTAAATTTAAAGAAAGATAAAGGGACAAATGTTATATTAATAAGACTGAAATATTTTGGCCTAGAACAAAATGTACAGCACATGAATTTGGCATCAACTTAACAAATATGTTGAAGGACATGCATAACATAGATGGTATTGAAACAAAGCATGTGACACCAGGCTGCCAAATCTAGTCCAGGCATATCAGCACTCGTTATTGTATCAAATTCACAAGAACATTATTGTTCGGCGACAACCTCGAAGGTGGAGACGAGACACTATAGGATAGGAACAATGACTTTATACATTGGAATACAGTAACAGTGTTGTTGAGAAAGTCCGACTAACAATGTAATAAGACAATCAATCACAAGGTGAACAAAGATTTTTCTAACATCAACCTCCGTACACATATGATCAACTGTAATGGTGAGGCTGGCAGGCCAAGAGGGGAGGGGAGGGCAGGCGAGGGGGGGGAAAGAGATAATCTGGTAGTTAGTGTAACAAACATTAAGCAAATCACAATATTTATAACACTGTAAGTTCAGAACTCAAGATCAAAGAAAATAGTGATGCGGGAACAAACATACCAAGCACGAGACCAGACATCTAATGTACACAGACGGCTCTGGCTCTAGTATATATGGTTAACATACCGGTAGGTTATTCCATTTCAGCAAGTTATCGATCTTCCGCTACATTTATTAAACTAACATAATCGCAGACATCGATTATCATTTTGGATGTAATGAAGTACGTCTATTTGGCATACATATAGCTTGTATCTTCAATAAAAATGACCTTGACATTTAATGGGAAGTAGCAAGGAAATCAGAACGGATTAGTCATTGTATGTCACATGTTGTAAACAGAAGACATGAACCTTCCAGCAAACTGGAGTAATAGTCTCAGAGGCATTTAGGACAAAATCTCTTTAAACATCTTGTTCCATATTTATTTTAAACAATTTAAAAACTAGGTTAGTTGTAGAAACATTATGTTGAGAAACCAGCCAAAATCCACCCCCAGGTTATTCATGCCATCTCTATCCAGGGAACGTACAGTAATCTAAATCATCATGAGAGGGATGGTAGCCTGGACAAGGGAGAAAACTCTTTGTTTCAATCCCCACATAGACAGATATGTCGTACACATCTGTATTGCTGCGAGCATGAAGCCAAGCTTGCTAAAATCCCACAACTGTGTCATCCACGTGGGTTGCCGACTGATGCAAAGCATTCTCAAAGCATTTCAACTTCGATTACCTGGGCATATTTCCTTTTTCCCCTTCCAGACATTGGTGTAGTTCTACCTGTAAATATCCTAATACTATAGTATATATATATATATACGTTACAGTTTACCCACCGATATAGGCTGATATATTTAATGGTATAGACGTCTTTACTAAATATTGGCCTCCCTCTAAATTCTAGTACAATACTGGGAGTTGTCATTGACAACTGGTATAGCGCACAGCAACACGAACATTCCAACCTACATGGACCTATACACATATACAGATAGTAATGGGGCGAGCACATATGCGCATTATCATTCTTCTCCTGGTCATATATATAGAAATATATACAAAGAATACTTCACTTTGAGTAAATATATAGCATTTCACAACGATGGAATTGTATCAAATCTACTATATATATATTGTAATGAGTAGATACGTCCTAAGATGTACTTATGTACAAGCACATTAAAACTTTTGGAACCAGTTGGAACCTATACAATTAATTAAACAGAAGTTGCTTGACAATAGCATAAGCTGAATCCCTGACATATGAAAACAAAGGATCACAATTTGCTGTGTCTAACATTTATATATCTCGACACGTTGCATGTGAAATTCGTTAATGACAATATCGTGTTATAAACGTCAACAAAATAACAAAACATGCAAACGGTCAAGAATGTCATATCTGTGATGCTTATTAACCACTTTCAGAATTACTGTAAATCATTTTAAAAATTAACGAAAACACAACATTGATGCGGACAAAAAAGCTATGTACATACATGTACATTCGCATTTAATTTATGCGTTTTTACAGAGATTGTTTTTAAACAACATGAATGAAGGCATGGCCAGTCGCATTTAATTTGTGTTGTGTTTGTCTAAAATCTAGGTGTCACATTAATATTATGATTTACAGTATTTCGCTTCAATAGCAATATTTTGAGAAATCACGTTATTATTCGATTCCTGATACATTATATATATAAAAAATCATGTTTGGCGTTTGTGATTTAGAAAATTTAGGCTTTTAATGCCACAATTGGAAATTGTTTCCGACAACTAATATTTTGCAGAAATATATAATACCCCGGTAAGTCATTTCCCTCATTACATTTTGTGTGCATCAATGTTATAAAAGAGAAGAGTTATATACAAATTGATGGAGGGAACACATTAACAAATAGAGTACTTACATAGAGTTCAAATTTCCAAAGACTCTTTCCACAAACTTGATAACATTTTATCAGGAGATTCCCCCATCATATTTTTGTATTTCAGAAAATTTCACAATATGTTGTTGCTACTGTTTTGTTTAGTTATCAAAAAGGCGAGTGATTATGAAGTTCAACCTCGTTGTGGGATCGTTCACACATTATCAGAGGTTTGGTTTTTTTTTTTAATTTTAAATTAAAAAGTGTTCAGTACCTGTCGATCAGTACCGATACTATTTGTCAATGTCATACACGAAAAATAGTAGATGAAAAATCAAAAGTGATCTAGTAATGTCCACAATACCGGGCCAAAACAATATTGATATTGTTGTTGTTAATTGGGATTTAAAGCCGTTTTCAAGAACGCAAAAGAATAAGTCATAATCGAAATCTCCCGTTTGTATTATGGAAGTTTAAATGCTCAGGATATGCCCATTGAATGCTGCTCTACCTGCTGGACTAACCACAGCAACTGCAGAACAGGGCATATTTGCATTTAGTTGCCTTCAGCAAGGACAGGAGGAAGTCATTAATTGGGGTATAAAGCCACTTTCAAGAACGTGCTCATATCACGGCTTGTTGTATATGTAGTGTATGCATGTGTATATGACTGCTTGTGCTAGTCTGGGTATTTCACCAGTATTTATAGTGCTAGTTCACTGGAATATCATTCCGCAGTTTGAACAGAGGAGGAAGTGAAGGGCAATCTTCTAAATTGTAGCAAATGATTATGTAGTCCTTGTCAAAGACAATGTGATGAATATTTAAAAAAAAATCTATTAAAAAAATAACGAATCCATCTCCAGTGACTGGTATTGGATCCCAAGTTAGAATTCATTTTGGTTCTAGTAACTTATTACACTTTGCAAGAACAGCATGAAAGTATACACATTGGTCATTTTCCCATCATTCAACAGTAAAGTGGTTTTCACATTTCTCCCGTTATTCTTTCTTATAAGTAATTACATGTATATATACAACTGTGTGTCCATGCAGTCATATGGGCTGCGTTTCACGAAAGGGGTGTAAATTTAGGCCTGACGTAACTGACGTCATACATCTGTTCTCCGTGAAAATCTGCGATTGTATTACGTCCGGCGTAAATTTACACCCCTTTCGCGAAACACAGCCTCGGTCCTAAGTGTATTTTCCCCCACGATGATTCATGTACCATTCTAAAGTTTAGTAATTTAGCGAGCCTAGGTCCTAATTGTATTTTCCCCCACGATGATTCATGTACCATTCTAAAGTTTAGTAATTTAGCATCAAGTTTAAAGTATATTTAATAACAACAATGACAACAGCCGATGTGTTTTTCACAAATTTAAAAACATCATAGATCAATTCTGTCGGAAAATAACCATTTGATGTAGTGTCACGAGTAAATATATAATCATAAAGATCGCTGACTGGCCTGAAATCAGTGATGGAACGTACAGGTATTTCGTGAAGGAACATACAAAATCTGTGCTGAAATAGAGACCATCTTCAGTTATTAACTTTCGTAACTGACATTCATCTGCCTGCTCAACAAGCCGTCTTCAAGTTCAAATACCAGAAAAATAATAAGACAATTTATGAATTAGTCTCACGTTATTGGTACGTCTCGTCAACTGTCAATTGATTCTGATAAGTCTCCATATTTTATCGAGCCATTTTAATAAAAATTTCTGAAAAGTATATTATAAGTAAAAAGTATCTAACATGTCATTGAAAGCTGGTAACGGTAAAAGGATAAATTTTATATTTCAGTGTTATACCAATATTGGTACAGTCATACCAACTAGTTAATACCAGTCAACAGTAGACTACAACATAATGAACTAGTGAATACACTAGCTTTGGTCTGAATCACAAGAATAAATTAATTCAAGACAGTAACGAAGCACTGACAGTCTGTACAATGATCACACATACAAGACATATGATGCTTTCAACGTATTTTCCAACTGACATACTTTTAGCAAACAGAAAACAAGAGTCAAGATATAGGAAATGTGTCTACAAGCAATTGGGAATAGTTCTTTTTTGTTTCTGTTTTTCTAGTCTTCCGTGACTCAGCTCTCTGGAACTGAATACCATCTCAGGTGTATGTGAATAAATGTTTCTGGCAATCATTATCCTCCACAAAGCACAATTTGAGTTCCCGTACATTAATGTCATGTACAGGTACAACTGATCACGGACGACGGGACGACGGGCGACCATCTCAGGGACGGCCGCTAACCACAGCAGCTGTAGAGGTATGCTGGGTGCAGGCAGCAGCTTTCTGCTTCAACATCGTCCAGTCGAATGTGTAGTCATACTGATAGTTGAGGGTACGGAACAAAATTCTGAAAAGCTGACGGAGATACATGTAATCTGGTGACTCTTCGAAACGCAGGCCTCTGCAGTAATTTAAATACATCGCAAACTCGGCAGGGAATCCTTTACACAGGACTTCTACTGGCGTCGACATCTTCTTCTCACTGATCTTCTCGTACTTCTGCTTCTTCGTGTTGGCTTTCAACCCTTGCCATGGAAGGCTGCCTCGGTTGAAGTACATCAACACGTAGCCAAGAGACTCCATGTCGTCGCGTCGACTTTGCTCAATACCAAGATGAGCGTTGATACTAGCGTATCTAGCTGTACCAGTAAGATTTTTATCCTCTCTGTATGGGATGTGTTGCTTGGTTCTTGTATCACGGAATTTCTTCGCCAGTCCAAAATCAATAAGAAAGACTTTGTTGCAATGTCGGCCTATGCCCATAAGGAAGTTGTCAGGCTTAATGTCTCTGTGAATAAAGTTTTTATTGTGTGTGTACTCAATGCGACCGATCATTTGGTCAGCAAGCATGAGCACTGTTTTCATGGTAAATCGCCTCGAACAGAAATTGAACAGATCTTCCAAACTCGGCCCCAACAGATCCATAACCATAACATTGTAGTCTCCTTTCTCGTCTCCATAGTACCTAATATGGGGTATCCCAACGCCACCCTGAAGTATTTTGTACAGCTTACTTTCGTAAAGTAGTTGTGGGTGGCGGGCTTTACATGATTCCATCTTCACAGCAACCTCTTCGCCACTGTGTATGTTGATTGCCAAATAAATGTCGCCAAAACTACCACTGCCAATTTTCCGCACGAGGCGGTACTTTTGACCTACAACAAACTCATTCGATTTTGAACGAGAGGATTCGGCCTCACTCGACATGGTGATGGAATCCTTATCTTCGCCTTATTGTACACAAATATGGTTTAATGTTTGTCTTTAGATTCGCTGAATGGTTGCCATCTTGGGTGTTTCAGTGTAATAAACCTCGCACTCCCAGGTATCTTTGCAACAACCCATAATCCTTCACGACGACGAAATACGCATGCGTAGCGGACGTATAAAAATTTAGCAGATACATTTTACCGACAACTAATGTTATTTAACAAATCTTGCGCAAAACAACTACTGACCAAGATCATTAGATGTGCCCATCAAAATACATCTTTAGAGAATGGTTGGGGACGTAGGGTAGTGTGTGTGCGTCAGAAGAAGAAAAATGGGTAGTGTGTGTATTTTGGAAATAATATTATGTTTACCAACGTATCTGCAAATATAGTAAATATTTAAGTAGGCGGTATGTATACATGCATCCATGCATAGTTATCAACGTTACCAAGCAACGTTTCAATCGTGTGAAATTACATCATGTTGTACATACTAGTAGATCCTGCATGAAAACAGCCATTTAACAACAGGTATAGAGAGAAAAAATACCTTTATTTTACTATTCTTATAACTAAATACAAAATATACTAGTACATTACATTGTAATTAGTCAGTAGACGTACACCACTATAGAAATTAGTACGATGTGTTATACAGAAACTAGTTTTGTTATCAAACGTGAAACTGTACGCCAACCCGTTGCACGAATAGATAACGCTGACGGATGTAGGGTTTTGTTTTGTTATTTGATTGATGTTGGTTAGACAGTTGTCTGTTGATAAATCAGACAGGCGAAGATGAAAAGGGCATTGCCGATCATTAGAGAGCAGTCGTTTATACTTCCGGATGTCCCAAACCCGTTTATTCACAGAATAAAATTTGGAATCTTGGATAAAATTCAGGTTTGTGTAAACAGCTGATAATAAAATATTTATGAAATTTAATGAAAGCATAGGTTCTAGTTGACAATAAAACATTGTACAATCCGTATGCACTATGTAATTTATTATGCATTAAAGATACAATCTATAGTAGATCTATTAAAGTATTTACCTAGATCTAAAAACTGCGGCATGATATTCCAGTGAACTAGCACTATAAACTTAAAGACTGGTGAAATACCCAGACTGGCACAAGCAGT